>JASANZ010001711.1:0-11147 GCA_030849805.1 Sergeia podlipaevii | reverse complement strand
ATCTTTCATCCCATTTATCTTTAAATGATATATATTTTTTTTATTTTGTTATGGTAGTAGTGTCATTTTTTTTTTTTTATTATTTTCTTTTTTTTCTCTGGAAGAGGGTATTTTACTTTTTTTTTTTCAATATTATCGCTATCACAGCATGCACGATCACTATTGTTGTATGACTCACTTCATATATATTTTAATCATTTACTTGGCATGCACACCTACGTGTACATATGGCCCTCCCTTCCCTTCTTCTCACTTTTCGTGTTTACCGTGCTAGGTGTGTATTTTATTATTATTATATTCGTTTATGCGTGAGGTGAAGCGATACTACTACTCTTTTTTTTTGTTTTTTTTTTGTCTAGTAGTTAGCAGGGATTATATACGTATTTTCACCTTTTTGTGTATTGACCTTTTCTCGCCCTCATACTTTTGTATTGTTCGTGACTTGTATCTTTTTTTTTTCTTCTTTCTTTTCCTATATGCAAAAAGGAAATAGATGAAAACACTGTTTGCAGTGCGTCGTCTTTTTTTATTCTGCAACGGTGATGTAGCTCTTTTTTTTATCTTTATTTTTTGCTTTTTAAAATGTTTTTTTTGTTTTTTTTTCTTTTTTAATTGTTGTTACTATTATCTAAACCTAATTATTTGGTATGGCATGCTGTGTAAGAGTTGTCATTACTAGCAAAGAATACTAGAGGAACAGAGAGGGAGATGGCGAGAGATAGAGAAAGGGAGAGAGAGAGAGAAATGAGGAGGGAATGCATGAACAGGCAACGTAGCGGCAAGAAATGAAAGGGACGAATATATATATTTATATGTCTGTCTTTTTCTTTTTGCAAAGACATGCACAGCGCATATTTTTTTTGTATCTGCGCTGTGTACACGATAACTTTCATTTTTGTTGAATTTCTTTCTGGTTTGTTTGTTCGCTTTACATATTCTCTCTCTCTTCTTCTTCTCTATTTTTTTTTTTGTTGTTGTTTCTTTCGCTTTTCTAGCTGAGATTTCAATGGCGAAGCCTCTCTCTCCCCTTCTTCACTTATATGTATATATTTAAAAAAAGTTTGTTTGCGTATTTCCTTTTGCCTGTTGCAGCTGTTTTATCATTACTTGCTCCACAATGTGGTCACGATAGTAATTGTCTAAAAAAAATAATAATGAAAATCTACGCGTATATGTTGAATAGTACGCTTGTATACGTTAGATGTTTCTTATTATTATTTTTTTTTGTTTTTTTTTTGAAGGTTATTGTGTTGGTTTCTTTGCAAACTCTCCCTTTGTTTTAATGATTTGGATTTATCGTCTTTCCTCTTTTTTGTTGTTGTTTTGATGCAATTGTCGTACTTACGTGTAAATATAATGAGGTGTCACACATATATAGTCACATACAGAGACACACACACACATACACCTGGAAAAAATTTCAACACGTACGCCAGAAAAAAAATAATGTGAAGCACATAGAAAGAAAGTTGTTTGCAATAAACAAATAGAGAGCGAGAGAGAGAGAGAAAGGAAGGAAAAACAGGCGAAAAAAAATGTTATTGATAAGTTGTAGACAGTTCATTTTACTGCAAGACTTTTTTTTTTCTTCTTTTAAAGAATGCTTTTATCAAAATATATCGTTTTTTTTTTCTATTGTCGTGTGCTCTTAGTAAATGAAAAGATTTTTGATGACTTGAACGGCTTAATGGATCAGTGCTGCATTTTATCTTTTGTCTTATAACTTTATATATATTTCCTATTTTCTCACCTATTTTTTTTACTGTTTTACGTTTCACTATTTAATAAGCATCATTTTTAGCAGTAAAAGAAAGAAAGAAAGAAAGGATATATAGTCGTCAAGTGCTCATTTTCTTTTTTTGTTTGTTTGTTTGTTTGCTAGACAAGAATTGGAAAATAAAAGGGCTACTATTGTTTGTGTAGAAGTTCCCCGCTGTAACTGGGTGCTGAGACGTTTTACGTTTTTCTTTATATATCTAGTCTTTATATACATTCTTCTTGATATGCAGTCTTCTTATCATTGGAGTAACACCCATGTAGTGGATGCCTATCCAGATACCTCGGAGGTACCGTCTCCGCTTCCAAGACCATTTACTTACGATCGGAGGCCAAGACGCGTAGGAGTCCAACTGGATAGTAGATGCGGACCTTTTCCTGCGTTGGGTGGTGGCAGCAACGATGACGACGATGCGATCGAGAAAGTGTTAGAAGTGACTAGCGGGGCTAGTTGTCATTCTAAAGGGGGATCTAGAGAGATTGATGAATCGCAACAACAACAACAACAAGCGCAAGAGATTCGCGGCGATGTGTTTTACTCGGACGCGCGCGGATTGTGGTATCATCCTCCACGACCAGCCCATCGCACTGCTCCGCCGCCATCTTCTCCTCGAGCGCGAGGCGCGGTGGCGGTACCGTTTACCTTTACCGACCCCATGAAACCACCTGAGGCTTCATCTAACAACAAGAATTATGGAGAGAGAGCTGCTTCTAATAGTAGCGGTACTATTGGTATTCTTGGAGGCACTGCGGGGGCTTCTAGAGATAATGGCCAGCGAGTGACCTTTCGCACTCTTCAGGCGGCGTCCCCACGCGCGGGTTCATACGGAGATAACAGAGACTTGATGCAGGGTTCTATGGATGGTGAGGGTGGCGCAGGTTGCAATTCCGCATTGCAATCTAAATATAGAGGAAGCATTCTCAGCACTTATGGCACATCGGTGACTGTACCGCAGTCCCGCGACGCGTTGCTATCTAAGCAGCCTACTGCAACACGCGAGGGTTCAGGTGCCAGTGTTGCAGCCGCAGCCACTGCTGCTGCTGCTGCTTTAGCCAGCAGGAGCTGTTACAATCCAGAGAAAGGTGCTGCTCATGAGCGAGGGAAACGACGACGACAGCCTTTCTGCTGGATGTGCGAGGTAGGGTGCCCAGAAGGTCCTGGTGCGTGGCGAGGAGCACCACGTCTCTATTTTTCTGTTTCTTTCTCCGCATCGCAAGTACAAGGGTATAAGAACACCAACCACCAAAGGATATCACCACATGCAGTAGGCTTCGCTGGGTATGATCAGAAACATCAACAACAACAACAACAAGAAGAAGAGGAGAGCGTTAGCGGTCTGACACTTTGCGCTCTCTGCGCAGCTTCAATGGCGGCTGTTGGCCCCGTAGAGGGCGGCGCCAGTGCGGCTGCACTTCTTCAAAACGCACACAAAACTCCTGCGCTGCAGGGACGCTCGTACGTCTTTATCGACTATCTACGGGAGTATAAGATGCTCTTGGATGTGCTTGCAGACGACGTCATCGCGGAATCGTTGCGCAGGTACCGTAATGGAGTCTGCGTTGGTGCAACATCGCCGTCTTCACATTCGTCTTCGTCGCCACCACCACCATCCTCCTCATCGTTTCTTGTCGTGAACCGCCTCACACGGCTTACCGAATTGAATCCGGTATCTCAAGTAGCGGTGCTGGAGCAGATGTTGCAGGGCCTTGAGGAGATCCTCAAAGCCGATAAGGCGGCCTCCGCGACTGGCTGCCTGCAGGACGAAATGGAGCTCTCGGAGAGACGCTTACTGGTAGATGAGGTGACGCGGGTGGAGCGGTTCTGGATGAGGGCTAAGCTGGCACTCCAGCATGAGCGACAGCAGGATAATGAAGAAAAGCACCAAAAGTCGTCGGTGACGACAGCAAGCGTACCTGCGGGGTTGTCCGCACTAGAAAGCAGTAAGCTTGCAGGGGAGTGTGTGAAGAGTACTCAATTTGATGGTATTCGTAACGAACTGCGCAATGCAGAGCGCTTTCTTAGCGCAGGCGGGGGTGACGGTGACGCAACAGTCGCTTCCGCTTTCTCTCACGGCAACTCTCACCCCACAAGCCGCAATGAGCCGACTCCACACTACCCCCCCGCGTCGCGTAGTTCCACAGCTGAGAACGGAAACACTCGTGGAAAGGCACTCACGCAAGATATGATACAGGCGAGCATGTGGCAGTCGTACAGACAGGAGGAAGAGCCTCAACCATCGCGGTCTTCCTCTACGTACTACCCGCGCCTTCTTTCCTCTTCACGTTCTCCTGCCTCGCCTGTCGACGCTGCTGCATGCCCACAGACCGTCGCTGCCGCGGGTGCCCCTGCGGTTCCCTCTCTTGCCGCCACCAAGTCATTTATTGCGAGTGGCGCAGTCAGCTCGTCAGCAGTCAGGCTTGCGTCTTCCTCTACTCTCGCAGCTACTACTGATGCGGCCAGTCTGGATGATAACCTTCTCATTGATTACTTTGCGGGTCGCATGAGTGAACTCCCGCGACGCTCAGCCCAATTGGTGCAGTCCCCGCCGTACACTTCTATTGAGTCCTCCCAGCAACCACCATACCAAAAACCGACTGAATATGCGCCAACATCAGCGCTAAGCCGCTACTTGGCGAGTCAGATGGAGCTTGAGGGGCCTACGTCACGTCCTAGTGGTGAAGGGGTGGGCAATAGTATTGTTCAGCTTGAGGCCGCCATTGAATCAGAGCGTCGCCGCAGGCTGGCGGCAGAGGACGCAGTCGCCCTCGCACACAGCCGCATAGCCTCTCTTGAGAAAGTCACGAATGATATGACGGAGCAACTCCTCACGCAGCGTCTCAGCCTCAGTGTAGCGGCCCATCTTCAACGCATGGAGTCGTTTTTGCATAGCACCACAGGGCTGATGCAGGACTATGCGATACGGAAAGACTTGTTATTTGCGGAGGAGATGGCGGCGCTAGTGCGACGCGCACAGCGAACTGTTTATGGGGTTCCTCTAAAGGTATTCCCGACCCTACAATCACGCCGAGGTGACGCAGCGGGGGAGGAGAAGAAGGGGGACATGACGATGAACAAGAGCCATGGTGATGGTCGTGGTGTAGCGGAGTGCACGAAGGTTGATGATCGAGCAAGCGGTTTTGGTGTCACCAAGGAAGGAGGGAAAGAGAAAGCACAGCGGCCAGTGGCACCATCACAGTCCCTGCGACCGTTAAGCGAGAAAGCGAAATTTCCATTTGAAGGTGTGGAGGATAGCGAGGAGGATGAGTATGAGGACTTTATTGTCACCAACACTCGCCCTTATATCAGGGATGCAGTGCTGAAGACAGCGGGTCCGTGGACCGAGGGGTTTCTAAGCACGCCTCTTTGCTAGATGCTTTAGCCAAGTGGAAGGAAGGAAAGGTGGAAGAGGGAGGGAGGGAGGGAGGTTGCTTTTGATACGTAGAGATATTGACTCCTCACGTAGTTGCTCAGTGAGAAAGAGAATGAGTGAGGAGTGGGAAGGAAATAGTTGGCAAAGTGATTCGCCGACCGGTCTTGGACTTTCAACGTTGCATCTGTTCTTCTATTTTTTTTTTGCTATGCGTGCTTTTCTCTTTTTATTTCCAACATTTTTTTTTTGTTTTCATATTAATGAGTTTTTTGTACTTGTACTGTGCTCTCAGCACGATCGGAGATAAAAGGTGTTGCCAGAGATTATCGAATGCTTATATATGTTTTGTAGACGCACCGGCATTTTTAAAATGTTTTTTTCTTATATTTCTTTTTTTTTTTCGCCTTTCTTTCAAAAAATACGAAGTAGAGGGAGAAAGAACTAGTAGAGCAAGAAGAGTATGTTTTTTTTGTTTTATTATTTGCGTGCGCATAAATCTATTAAGATGACAGGGTACAACAACAGCAACAACAGACAATGGAGGATAGTTTTTCCACAATAGTGTGCTCAGCGGGTTAGAAAAGCACACACACACACACACACACACACGTGCGTAAGCACAGTAAACATGATGAACACTGTGAATCACCATTACGTTTAAACGTGCCTATAGCCATGAAACACACGTATTATGATATATATATATGTTTTGCATATGCACGTGCCATTTGTTATATTGATCATTCATCTCATCTCATCCTTTTTTTTTTTTTTTAGTGCCTAATTATTACTACGATTATTACCAATATTAGCATTAAACAATACACACAGTGTCTATTTATCTTTTTGTTGTTCAAAAGAAAACTTTAGCAGCCCACTAGTTCTATTATTTTATTCACGAAAAGAAAAAGGAGAAAAGGCGAACTAGGAAGCATAGATAACGAATAGCATTTCTGTCTTTCTCACCTTTCCCCCTTTTTTTTTAGCTATATATATATAGCTTTTGGTAATAGTGTCAGGAGAAACGGTGATACATTCGGTCCCAATATTTGATTTGGACGCAAAAAAAAAAAGAGAATAGAAGTACATTTTCAGGCAAGATAGAGAAAGAAAGGGAAGATATTTTGCTGTCCGCTCTTTTTTTTTTCTTTCCTTTTTTTTTATATTTAGTGCGCTTCGAGGTGTATTTACGACTCGCACACAGTACCTCCTGTTTCACACTTTATACACACACACACACACACACACATAGCGGCCCACAGCACTATCAACCTTCAGCAACATACACACACACACACACACAGAGAGAAAAAAAAAGCACACACACGCACAACAACAGCAGCACGTGAAGTTGACCGTATACGGAAAGAGAGACATATTGAAGACCAATCAGACAAATATACGTGGCGTAGTTTCAAGGTGCATTTATTGAAGCGAAGCGATTGAAAAGGCTTAATAGAGAGAGAGAGGAACAGAAAAGAACCCGAATTCTCACTTTTTACAATCTAGTTACTATTTTTTTTTGTGATAAGGGAGAGCAATAGATTATTAATACAAGGAAGCGATACGAGCGTCAGCAAAATACTGTGAAGACATCTATTAGCAGAAAAGGTAAGAAAGTACAGGAAAACGATATTTTCTCATTACTATTATTACTTTTTTTTTGTTTCTTATTTGTCAACAGCACTATTTAGTGGTGTTCTGTCTTTTCCTTGTTGTTGTTGTGTGTTGCTATTCAAAGCTTGAGCATTCTTTGTTGTTGTTGTTGTTTCTTTTATTTAGCTAGTTATTGACTCCCTATAGTTTTTTTTTTCTTTTAGGGATTCGCTATTTTTTTTCTCACTCTTTGATTCTATTAGGATCTGAATATTTTTTTTTCACTTTAAAAAAAAAATATTTCGCCTTGCGAGCGGTGAAAATTTTCTTGTTACCATAATTTTCTTCTTATAAGTCTAAAGGGAGCCACCGTTCTCTTGAGAGTGATATTTTGATTTTGTTTTTTCTTCTGCTGACCGTTTCTTAAACTTTTTTTTGTTTAGACTTTCTTAATTTTTTTTTTTGTTGTTGTTATTGCTGTTCTTTCTATTTTGTTTGACTGCAGTTCACGTCTGAGTTCATTTGCTTTTTTATTTTTTTTATTTTTACTTGCGTCTCCACGGACAACACATACACATATTTATCTTTTTTGTTTGTTGTTGTTTTCTCTCTTCTCGGCTTCTTATATCTGAGCAATCATGGCTGCTGCTACATCTCCAAAGGCGCCGTTTGTTGTCAAACAGCCTGTTGTGAGCCAACCTGGAACACCTATTTCTATATTTCAAGGTCGCTTTATTCTAACTAAACTGCTCGGCAAAGGTGGGTTTGGTGAGGTCTATGCCGGCACACAAGTCTCCTCTGGCGAGCCTATTGCCGTGAAGCTTGAGCGTAACACAGGCAGCAGTACCTCTTTTCTCTTTCATGAGGCGCGCGTTATGCAAGAGATTCAGCGCCACTCAACGGCTGATGGCATCCCAGCCATTGCAACTTTAAAGTACTTTGGCCAGGAGGGCGACTACCGCATCCTTATCATGGCTCTTCATGGGCCCTCGCTGGAGGATATTCATGAGAAACGACGCCGCTTTAGTCTCAAAACTACTGTCATGCTTGCAGATCAGATTTTCTCACGGCTTGAGCACGTACACAAGGCTGGTTACGTTCATCGTGACCTCAAGCCTGACAACTTCCTTCTCGGCCTGAACGAGTACGTCTCTCGCGTGTTCGTCGTGGACTTTGGACTTAGCAGCCGCTACATCACTGAGGAAGGTCGCTTCCGCGAGATGCAGTGTGGTAAAAGGTTTGTCGGCACATCTCGTTATGCTTCGCTGCGCACCCACCAAGGATACTCTCAAGGCCGCCGCGACGATCTTGAGCAGCTGGTGTATATCATGGTGTATTTGTACCGTGGCTGCCTCCCGTGGTCTGGGCTGCCCATCCGTAATCGCGATGAGAAGGAACGGAAGATTGGCGAGATAAAGTTGAAACTTGACCCTGCAGAGATTTGTGCGAAGTGCCCGAGACAGTTTGCGGATTTGCTCTTTTATGCCAGAAATATGGCCTTCACAGAGGCCCCGCAGTACGATATGTGCCATGTATTGCTCAAATCTATATTGGACGAACAGAACCCACCGGAGTTGATGAATAACGTGTTTGACTGGATGCTTGGAGTGAATGAGTGTCGCATACCCCTCTCACCACCCTCGAATGCTTTCGTGCCGCCACAGGAACCGGAGCAGGGTGGCGTGAACGTTGGAACTGGTGTACCAAATATAACAAGCAATGCTCGTGGCCAGGGCTTCTTCTCTGGCTTCGGAAGCAACGCGCTCTCTCAGGATATTATGAGTTTGGGAGATAAGAATTGATACGAAAAAGGGGACATTATGTATAGATTATCATTATAATTACTATTTGTATGAGGATTTGTGTTGCTGGCGTTTTTTTTTCTTCTTCTTCTTCTACTTTTGACGTTTTGATCATTCATTCTCTCCACTTGACATTATCACTTGTTTTGCTGTTGGCTCCCCTCCGCATCTAGTTTTGTAACAAGAAAGAGTTTTATATTATTTTTTTCTTGTTGCTTGCAATGGTGGAGTTACTTTGGTGTGTATACCACAAAAGAACTAGAGAAAGGAGATGGCGCGTATGAATAATTATTATTATCATTATTATTATTATTTCGCTCCTTCTGTTCTTCTTTTTTCTATCTTTTACTGCCTCTTTTTTTTTGTTATTATATCTGTATGGTATCGTTCTCTAATGAGGATTCCAAAGTGGAGGGGGGAAAATAAATAAATAAATTAATAAATTGAGTCGAAGCAAACAAAGAGGGTGAGAAAAGGACAGAGACAAATAATAGCAATTTACAGGGTGTTACGACTGGTGAAAGTAGTAAAACTCTTCTTTTTTTTCAAAACTAAAAAAAACATATCATCAACAACAATAGCAAATTACGAAAAAAAGGGGGTCCGGAGATATATATGAAGGCAAACAACAAGGATTGGCAAGTTTGTCTTTGATAATAAGCATGGGAAAGGGAAAGGAAGAAAAGAAAGTTTTATAGGATCGTTAGTGTGGGAGAGAGAGGAGAAAAAAGCAACACTAATAAATAGCAAATAGAGGTTGCATGCGCATATAAGCATATGCCTATTTATTGTTATCTTGCAGTTCACATTTTTTTTTTATGTGCTCTTTCTTTTTCTCTCACAAAAAAAACCCGATATTTTTTTTTTATTTTTTGACTACGTATCTAAGTTTTCAGTTTTATATATATCTTTTTTTTCTTTTTTTTATACAGACATGAATGTATCCTCACCCCCTCTTTTTTTTTCAATACTCCCCGGAAAGGAGAAAAAAAATAATAATACTACTTGCTGTCATGAGAGGGAAAAAAAAAATGTAGGTAGTTGTACTCACAAGTAATGCTGTTTTTTTTTTTCTTTCCTTGTTGTACATATATAGATATTAGAGATGAAACTTGTTTGGTGCCTGCTTTCTTGCATGTGATATCGTGTTATTTTTATTATCTTTATTATTATTATTTTTTTTTTACTGTTGGGAATGCATTTGATTTTCTAGTCTGAATCTTTTTTTTTTTGTCCCCCTCCCCCCCCCTCCTCATATATATTGTTTATTGAATTATGTACCCTTCCCCTCTTCCTAGCCAATATCGTTTGATTATTGTAATCATTTTGATGATTTGCTTTTCATTGTATATATACACGAACATATACACAACAATTTCTTCTTCTTCTTCTTCTTTTGAAGGTTTTTTTTTTTTNTTTTTTTTTTTTCTTGTCAGGGGGGTATCGCCACTCACAGCATGACATGCATTTTTATTTTAAGCAGTTCATTATTATTATTATTATTATCTTCCTTTAAAAAAAAAGAAATGTTGTCTTTTCTTTTTTTTTGCAAAGTAAGGAAAATATGTTAACAGTACTCAATGTAACACACATCTATCTACTGTTCTGTGCGCTTCATTATTATTATTATTTTTTTTTTTTTCGGGGAGGGGGGATCATATAAAAAAGAGAATATATGAGGAGAGAAAGGCAAAGGGGCGATGACAGGTGATATTAAATACATATATATATATATATATATATGTATGAAAAAACAAATCAAAAAATTATTCCGTTAAGCACAGCGTTGTACTTTTTCCATATTATAAGACAGCCCTTTCTTGTATCTGTACATGCATCTACCTCTCTTTCTATGTATTGAGGGTTGTGCTTTTCTCCTATTTGGCTATCTATCGTATCTCTATTCTTTTTTTGTTGTTGCTATTGTTTGATCTCTCTCTCTCTTTATATATATATATATATATATATATGTATTCTTATATTTTCTTATATTGTATCTATCATCCCCTTTTTTTTGTGAGTGCTGCATTTAAATATGTCCTATATTCTTTTTCTCTTGTTTTTCCCTTTTGATCTTTTAGTGTGCTGTATTTATATATATATGTGTGTGTGTGTGTGTGCTACACAGTGATATTGTGGCGGGGGGTGAAGCGAAGCGCAATGGTACAGTGTAGGTAGTTGTGGCCATGAAACTTTTTTTTTTTTTTATGCTACCAACTTGCTTTTTTTAAAAAAGTTTTTATTAGTGGTGGTGGTAGTAGTACTTGAGGCGGAATTTCTTTTTTTGAGAGGAAAAAAAAAAAAGATATAACACGTGTTCTGTTTTCGCTTTGCTGTTTCGATGCTTAACATCACTTCCTAGCACATTTACTTACACATATTTAAATACTACATTCCAAAAAGTAATTTCATGTGTATAGTTTTTTTTTTTGTTTCACTTTTTTTTTCTCTCGTGGTGCTCACTATATACAGGTGCACAACTACAGATTTTTTTTTCTTTTAAAGTCAGTTTTCCTTTTTTATTTATTTTGTTTTTATTGGTGCTTGTGTATGTGTGCCTGTGTCAAAGCAACATCTACCAAATGTGCTATATACTTATGTG
>JASANZ010001710.1:0-11137 GCA_030849805.1 Sergeia podlipaevii | reverse complement strand
GGGAGGGAGGGAGGGGGACAAAGTAAAGTGAGATAATAGTGGAAGATAGTAAAGGAAGGAGAAGTGCATTGCCAGTCCACAGCATGAACACAGGCTCAATCAATGGCACTCCCTCTTCCTTCATTTAGATTTCTCTGCAGCGTATTCAGTATCTTTTGAGTTTGCGCTAGCAAAAATCAATTTAGTTAGTGTCTGAGAATAGATATGTATGTAACTTAAGTCTATTTTGTTATAGTCGCGGAAGCCAACCTTTGTGTTTTTTTTTCTTTTTTTTCTATGTTGCTGTTTTGTTTTTTGTGCAGTTAGGGGTGATGGTGTGTGGTAGTCCCCCCGTTGTGGAGAGTCATTGTCAGTCGCTCAAGTCAAAAGATGGATCAGAACTAGAGTCATCGTCGTCCTCAGAGGAGGTGGGCTCAGATGAAGAATCAGGTGAGTCGCTGCTGTCGGTATCCGAGGTTTTGGCATTGCGGTGTGTGCTGGTCTGTTGAGGAGAAGCCCTCGGTTTTGGGGCAGGCTTAGAAACAGCAGGGGCAGTGTTGCTCAAGCCAAGTAGCGCAAGGTCATCGTTATCGTCGTCTATTATTGCCGAGCGAGGAGGACGGCGAGCGGCAGCAGGGGCCGTAACCGACTTTTTATTAACCGCTGGTGCGGGGGAAGCAATAGCGTCCAAACCAAACCCGTCTAAGTCAAAGTCGTCCACCACTGCCACGGCCGGGAGTTCTTTCTTAACGCGCTTTGAGGGGCCAGGGCTGTTCTCCTCTTTCACCTTTTTAGTCCGTGGCGTGCGCTTGGCGACTGGCTTGCGTGTTGGGATGAGTGGAGCTCCATCATCTCCCATACCAACAATAGGCCCATCATCGACGCTGCTGTCCTCGTCCATAGAGAAGTCGTCGCTGTCGAAGATGTCATCGTCTTCATCGCTGTCCTTCTTGCGGCGGCGTTTGGCGGGTGCCCGCTTTGCCTTCGGCCTGGCCTCGCCGCGATTCTCTGAGCCTCCCACGCTGCCATCAATAGCAAAGGACGAGCCACCAATGCCTGCGCCACGTCGCGCGGCAGCTGACTTGCCCCCCTTCTCTGCCTCTTTCTGCAGGGCAAGACGGGCCTTATCAGAGAGAAGGGGTGTGCGTAGCTTACTGACATCAAAAGGTTTTTTCTTCTCCTGCTTCTTGCGCTGAATGGATGCAATTTCACGTTCGCGATCAGCAAAGATGGAGAGCAGCTTGGCGCGGAGGGCATCCAGGTCCTCATGCCAGAGGTCCTTGTGGCTGCGGGCCTCGAGGTTAGCGGTGTCGTTCTTCGCCTTCCGCAACTGGGCCTCCAATCGCTCGATCATTTCTGCCGTGAGACTCCACAGCCGCATGCCGAGGAGGTAGTCGTAGTCCTTGGTCGCCTTCTTCACCTCAGGCGTCTCCTGCTCCTCATCGTCCTGCTGCTGAAGACTCTCCAAGCCGAGAAGCACATCATCCGCATCGTTGTTGCGGGTCGCCCCAGTCTTGTTCTGGTCCTCTGTCTCGCCGCCATCGTCGATTGTCGTTGAAGATACCTTCTTCTTGTTGTGCGGAGGAAATGGGAGGTACTGACGTCTGCGCAGCTCCTCCAACAGGTCCTTCTTCTTGCGGCGAGTGACGACGAGCTCGCCATCCACTACCTCCCGCACAAAGCGAACCATGTTCTCCAACTTGCTCATGAGCCGCTTGAGGTCGCCAAGAAGATAGTCCTTGCGCTTAGCATAGTACTCAAGGCGCACAAGGTAAAACTCTCTTAGGACAGACTCCGCATCGAGATACTTGGTGATCTTGCCATCGCGATTAAAGGCGATTATGTTCGTGGCGTGCACGAAGGACTGCAGCTGTAGTCGCTCCTCCACCACGTCCTGCTCGATCCACTGCTGCAGTACGTGTGGATGCACAAAGACCTCAAAGTCCACCGTCACATCGGTGTTGTACTCGCGGTACTGCACCACCATCTCCCTCTCGCGGAGGTCCTCAAGAAATTTCTTGTATGACTGTGTCCATGTGTTGATCGGCAGCTCCGTGATGGTGACGACACCGTCGGGACGCACCTGGTACCTGCCGTGGCTGATGAACTTACCCTTCTCCTTCTCCTCGATGGTGCCATTAAAACCAAAGTACCATGGCGTCATGGGGACCACTTCCTCGCCACGCAAGATGTGCTTCAAATTGTCAATCACTTCCACGGGGTTGTAGCTGGGGATGTTAGTACTGAAGCCTGTGCCGATACCAGATGTACTGTTGACCAGCACCATGGGAATAATAGGAATGTAAAAGAAGGGCTCCACAGACTGTCCATCATCGTCCCTGTACTCAACCACAAAATCGTCCGCCGGATGGAAGATGCATCGGGTAATCTGCGCGAGGCGGGTGAAGATGTAACGACCTGCGGCATGATCCTTACCGCCTTGCAGACGCGTGCCAAACTGACCATCTTGCTGCAGCAACGAGACGTTGTTGCTACCGACAAAGTCCTGTGCCATGGCTACAATCGTCTGTACGAGAGACTGCTCACCGTGATGGTACGCAGAGTGCTCAGAGACGTAACCGGCAAGCTGCACCACCTTGACAGAGCGTACAAGGTTACGCTTGAAGCAAGAAAAGAGGATCTTGCGCTGGCCGGGCTTGAATCCGTCTACCGCGCTCGGGATAGACCTCTCGCAGTCAGCCACAGAGAAGAGAATCAGCTCCTTATCCACAAAGTCACGGTACGAGACGCGACGTACGTTGTAGTCCATCTGTTCGTTGACATTCACGTTGGCGCGAAAGTCTGTAATCCACGTCTTGCGCTCCTCCACGCGGTCACGGGCAAAGGCCATCACGATGCGGTCCTCTTCCTCAGGGCTTTGCTCAATAAAGTCGAGGCGATGACGGTCGATATTCTCGAAGTATTCACGGCCCTCCTTGGCGCCAGATGTACCCAGACCCTTGTAGTACCTGATCTCGTAGTTAGAGATGGCGTCGCCGATCTGCTCCTTCCACTCAAAGTAGTCGGGCATGGAAAAGAATGAGATGGCCTTGCCCTCTCCACTGCCTTTGCCCTTCTTACGAGCCTTGACGATTGGTGTAATAAACTGTTGAAGAAACCCAGGAACACGCAGGAGCTCTGGCCAGTAGAAGTGAATCCAGTTGACAATGAGCCCCTTGATATGCGAACCATCGTGATCCTGATCCGACATTATCATCAAGTGACCATATCGAAGCCCTTCCGCGCTGGTGTACTTCTGTCGAATATCTAGCCCCATGATCTTCATCACAGCCTGGATCTCCTCGCACTGCATCACCTTCTTAAGTGAGGCATCCCGCACGTTGAGAGGCTTACCACGCAGCGGGAACACTCCAAAGTAGTCCCTGTCCTTCACCGCAAGTCCTGCCGTGCACAGAGTCTTAGCAGAATCACCCTCAGTGAGGATGAGTGTGCAACGATGGCCGTACTTGCCACCAGCCTCGTTGGCGTCGTCGAGCTTGGGAATACCCAAAATCTGCTTTCGGTCCGAGGTCTTCAGCTTGGTTGCCATCTCGCGAGTAAGCTTGCTGTTCGCCATCTCGACGGAGCGCTCGACGATACCCGACTTGAGGATGTAGTCAATCATCAAATTCGGGATCTCGCAAGTGGAGCCAAACCGACTCTTGACCGTGTTGAGTGTCTCCTTGGTCTGTGAGTCAAATCCTGGATTCTCAATGAGGCAGTTGATAAAGAGAAAAAGGTGTGGCTTAATCATGTGCGGCTTCACCTCCGTCTTGCTCTTCTTCTTGGCCGCCTCTGCCACCTTGGCGACGATCTGGTCGAGGATGTACTTGACATGCGTGCCGCCGCGGATGGTGGCAATCGAGTTGACAAAGCTGACCTGCTGGAAGCCCATGTTCGACACCCGCACGCACACCTCCCACCTATCGTTGACCCTTGCGTAGCTAGCCTTGCTCTTCTCTTCTCCCATAGTCGGGTACAGCTCCACGTACTGAGGGAAAGTAGTCGTTGGAATCAACTCATCATTCAGGTAGCACTTGAGACTGCCGTGGGTGCAGCCCGAGATGTCGTACACACGGCGTTTCATCATAAGGATCATGTCCTCGCTAAACTGCTGCACGTTGAAGCGGGCAAAGTCAGGGTAGAAGGTGACCATTGTGTAATCACTGCCGTCAAAAGGCACAATGATGGGCTCATCGTGCTTGAGCATGTTTTCCGACCACTTCATGTAAAACTTCTTGCGCGATCGCCTATGTGCCGTTTCCACTTCAAACTTTTCAGAGAACACGTTCGTCAGCTTGGCTCCAAAGCCGTTGCGGCCGCCTGTCACCTTGGCCTCATTATCATCGTAGTTGGACGAGGTGAGAAGGTGACCAAAGATCATCTCAGGTACCCACAAGTCGTGTTCTTTGTGCTTCTGCACTGGGATACCCTCGCCATTGTTGAATACACGAACACTCTTCTCCGTGATCCACACCTTGATGTGGGTTTGCCCCAAAGGATCACGTACCTTGTTGTCTGATGCATTCACAAGGATCTCGTCAAAAATTTTATATAAACCAGGCGTCCACGTACACTTACGCTGCTTCATGATGTTTTCAGCATCATCGTAGACCCAAATGTCATCCGTGACGGGCTCGATGGTGCCGATGTACATGTCAGGACGCGTGATGATGTGCTCATGTTGTGTCTTCTTCTGGTAAATCTGTTCTACTGTTTTGCTCATGGCTGCCTGTGTGTCTGTGCGTGTGTGTGTGTGTGTGTGTGTATGTGAGCTTCTGTAGTTGAAACTATTTTATGAAGTAAGCAAGCAACTGTGTGTGCGTGTATCTAATAAACAGAACTGACAGCTACTCCGCTCTTCCTATTCCTTTTCGTTGCACAAAATAATCTGAAAAAAAAAATGTTCTTTTTTTTCGTTTATAAGCCAATCCAAGTAAAAGCCTCTGTTCACTTCTGGCTTTATTTTATCACTTAAAAGTGACTAGTGCAGTAGATAATTATAAATGTGGCCGTGAACGCTCTCTCTCTCTTAGTGCACAAACAGTCTCTCCTTTTTCCGCCTTAGCCCCACACACGCTGCGTAGTATAAGAAGAAAAATATTAGGCAAATATATATATGGTATTCTCCCAAAATCTATATGTATGTGTGTATATATATATATGTATATGATGTGCTTGCCCTGTATACCAAAAGTCTAGGGAAGCACCAGTTCTTAAACAACAACAACAAAAAAATGCAACAGAGAGGTCAAAAAACAAAAGTGAACAGTACATTCTGCACCAGCACAGCGTGGTGAGCCAGAGGAGAATAAGATGAGAAAGGTGCGTGTAAAAACAATCATAATAAGAAGGGGAATGATAATGAGATTTAGCAATTTGTTGTTGCTACTGTTGCTGGAATATATATATATAGCCTCTTCCGTGCAACTTATCTGTTCCCCACAAATAAAAAGAAAAATGCATTTTATATATAAGAGGCAATAAAAAGAATAACTAAGAAGCACCACACTTCTTCTTTTTTCAACTCACTTCTGGATAAGCAGAGGCACGGCGCTTGGCCGCCGCCAGGGCGGACACCTTCGTTTTCAACTTGGCAGGAACAAACACGGCGTGCTGTCGACTGCCCTGCAGCTCCAGGAGGCGCCGCAGCTCCCACTCCACGTACTGACGTGGGACCAGAAGCCGTATGCTGCGGTCCTCTGCGCTTCTATGCAGCAGACCCATCCCCAGCATAGTCTTTAGCACATCCGCTTCCTCCAGACTCACCAGCTTGGCAATCTCCTCGATGGACACCTCTGCGTACTCCTCATCCTCGCCCTCCTCGGCGCCATCCCCACCACCCCAGTGGTGGTGATAGCTTCGCGAAGTGGTAGTGGTCTGCACGTCGTCACTGTCCTCGCCCTCGCTGCTCTCATCGATCTCGTCTGTGTCCTCGTTGCAGTTTTCCTCCTCGATCTCCTGGGAGCCATCCACGTCGATCACGTCCTTGCGAGCTCGCTTCCGCGGCTGGCTTTCCACCGTAGCCCACTTGCCTTTCCCCTTAGAGTGATGCTCTGCTACTGCTGCCTCGTGCTGCTTGCCATTGCGTGATGCCTTCTTTTTGAGAGCCGTCTCGCACATCCACCGCACTAAGCAGCGGCGCCAGTACCGCTCATACGCGGCGGCGCCAAGATCAGAGAGAGGCTTCTCAGGCGAACCAACATGGCCACGCCG
Source organism: Sergeia podlipaevii (assembly GCA_030849805.1). Taxonomy (NCBI): domain Eukaryota; phylum Euglenozoa; class Kinetoplastea; order Trypanosomatida; family Trypanosomatidae; genus Sergeia; species Sergeia podlipaevii. Next base: position 4,942 of record JASANZ010001710.1, on the reverse strand, counting down.
GTAAGCCAACTCGTAGCTGAGTGCTATCATGAACTGCCCGATATTGCGTGGGACGGTGGAGTTAGAAGCGGGGCCTACTGATGATGATGGCTGCTGCTGCTGCTGCTGGGGCCCACCACCGGCAAAGCACGGCAGGGTGACAATACAGGCAAGGTTGTAGTCCACCACCTGCTTCTCCCATGTAAAGAAACCTGCAAAGTAGATGGCGGTGGGGTCGTCGATGTACCTTGGGAAGTGTTTCTGATGAAGCCCGACGACGTAGAAGATGTAGTTGTGCACATCGTGGCTAGCTAGCTTGTTCTCGAGAAATGACTTACCAATGAGAAAGAGATGGCGGCAATACGTAATGTTGCGGCTGCCGTTCACCTCAAACACCGAAAGTCCGCGGTCTTCGTCACGGTACACCTCCGTTCCAGGCGGCCTCAGCAGATTCTGCCTCGCGATGTTGTGTCGGTACATCTGGGTCTCGTACCGTAACTGCTCAAAAGTGCTGAAGACACGCAAAGAAAACGGGCACAGAAACGCATCTCTGATGAATGGGTTGGTGCGCAGTTGCGCTGTGGGGTCTGGGGCATTCAACCCCACATCCTCCGCCGCCGCCTTAAAGGCAAGGAAAGAGTCGCCGCCACCGTTCTCATCGCTCGTGGTAGTAGTGCGGACTGCCACAGGGATGAGAGGATCGTACTCGGGATTGAGAAGGCCATACGGAGCGTAGTACCACGGTGCAAACACGAACGTCCCCGCCAAATACGAAAAGAAGCGTATTGTAGTAGGCGTTTTGTAGTCTCGCAGAAGCCTCTCCTCCAGGTAGTCAAGCTGCTTCATGGCTCTCTGGGTGCGCGCCATGCCTGAAGTGACCTCTTTGTAGATGGAACTCAGCACCGGGGCTGTAGCTACTTCGTGCAACGACGGTCCTACATCCCGGTGATGATGGTTACAGTGAGAATCATTGGGAGACGCAGTCGATGAGGCAGAAAAGTTAGAAGACGCGGCGGAGAGTGCGGCAGCAGAGGCTGTTCCCTTGAGTTCCACATGACAGAGCGGAAACCAACCGCTGAGACGGTGATCTGTATCCTTGAGGCGTACAAAGGCGTAAAGAGGGCCCTCCTCGCCGTATCCGCCATCGCAAGCCCCCATGCTCCAGCCCGCTCCCTCTTCTCTGTCTGATGCATGTGAGGCCTGGGGAGGTATCCACAGCCGCCGCACCTCCAGCAAGGTTCCTTGCACGACACAAGAGGGCTTGGCAGAGGCCCGGGTAGGGGAGTAGTGATGCTGCTCTGGAAGTCGTACGACACATTGACTGCCCAGCGGGAAGTCACTACCGCCTGTTGCCGCTGCTGATGCAGCAGGCACGCTTGTAATGTTGGCAGCTAGAGAGGAAGAGAACAGGGGAAGTGCTGGCACGTAACCGTTTGAAGGCAAAGCCCCGCTCGCAGACATAGGCAAATATGCGTTTGTGTGTGTAGATACTCTTTTCTTTTTTTTTTTAAAAAAAAAACTCCCTCCTTTTTTTGTGTTTATTTTTCTTGCCTATATTTAATGAGACGCCACTCTGTGTGCGATGGTACGATGTGCTAAGCAAATGAAGAGGAGTGTATCTATGCGTGCTGGCCGTAGTGACACCTTTTCACTCTCTTTTTCTCCACTGCGTCACCTTTCCTTCTACGCTGTAACACACTCCTATGCCGTGCCAGTAGTAATGCCAGCTTATATGACCAACTTGTGAATGTGCACTCCTATATCAGTTGTGTACCAACTCGCGTATGAGATGCACAAGAAAAGGAGAAAAAAAAAGGCGATTTGAAATAGGTCATGATAGAATGAATAGAAAAAAAATTATTAAAAAAAAATATGAATTCAGTACAAGAAAAAAAATAAAGACATAATAAAACGGATAGATAGATGATCCCTACCCCCTTTCCCAAGAATGGAACTGTGCAGCTCGCCACATAATAGTTGTAAGCGGTTGTGTTGTTGTTGTTGCTGTTTGAAACGTATAGAGAAAAATAAATACCCACATACACACAACAGATATCAATAGTAAAACAAAAAAAAGAAGACCACCACAGCTCTTCTTCCTAAAGAAGGTTACCTCAAGGGTCATGACAAGAGTCAAAAGAAAAGGAAAAGGAAGGCATTAGTGCCAAGGTGCACGTCAGGCCTCTCTTGAACTCGCCACAGAATGACCGCCATACAATATTGATATGTAAATACGTATACATCAGTAACGGGCACGCTTCTTACTATATTTCTCTTCTTTTTCGATGTTGATCATCGTTTGCTTTGTGGGGTTCTTTTTTTCTTTGTTGCGCTTGCAACTCGTTCGTCTTATGTTGTGTGAGCGTGCATAGATATACGTTTCTTTCGATCAATATTTTTTTTTTTTTTGGTTTTTACTCTTTTTTTTCTTTTTGATGGCTGACCTGGTCACCTCTGTCAGAAAAAATATATAGATATATATTTGTTAAATTCAACAAACATGGAATACGTGCATATATTTATTGCAGATTGTGCACTGACCCTTCCTTCTAAGAGATATGTTCGATAACTCTAAAGAAACGCTCGGACGCACGCACACATGTAGAGCCCATATTTACCTTTCTCTCCGTTCCGCTCTACTTTTTTTTTGTGTGGGTGTGAGTGTGTATCACTTAGCAAATAAGAATGTAACGGGAAATAGAAAGTTCAGTATTAGAGCGTCTGTAAACAGAGAAAAACAAAAGTTACAAACAGGAGCAGCAATAATAATAATAATATTCAAAAAAAGAATAAGAGAGGAAGAAAGTTTGGATATGTAAAGAGGAGGAGAAAGAAAAAAGGGGATGTGAATGCCCAGTCTCCCCGTCAAGCTTTACTTTCCCCTCTCTCTTCTTCTTCTTCTTCTTTTATCGCATCACTGCTGCTTACTTGATCTTGTTCCAGTTCAGGTACGTGGCCACACCACCGGACACGCAAGTCAGGGCACCAGTGGTGACCGCAGATGGGTGCCAGATAGCCTTGAGGTAGCCGACGGTAGCCATGGTGACGAGCACATCGGAGGTATCCTTGGTGAGGTTAATAATTGCAGCCTTGGCTTCCTTCTTGCTCGTGGCCTCGTCAGCGACGCGCTTCTGCAGGGCGGCGCGAAGAGCGAACAGGTCCAGCACAGCGGCGAGGAAGAAGCCCCAGAACTGAGCAATCTTGGCGTACTTGTTGATGCACTTGGCGTCAGCGGGAATGAGCTTGTGCGTGGCGATGAAGGCGGCGTTATCGCCCATGATGTACAGGGAGTTTCCGATGGTGCGGAAGAACTCGATGAACTTATTGAGCTCCGTCCCCTGCAGTCCTTTTGACTGAACAATGGCGATGATCTTCTGGTACTTGGGGATATCACCAACAAACTTGCCCATACGCATAAGGGAGCGGGCGCTGCCAATAGACTTGTTCATCGCACCGTACGCCTTGGCATGAGGATCGTTATTCTGAGCAGCAATAGCGGCCAAAATCTTGAACATACCGGCAAGAAACTTGTAAATCTTGTCGCGGCCATCGGTCTGACCGAGGAGCTTGATGAGCTTTTCGAAGTCGGACATAGCTGATGTATGAAAGCAGTTGATGGTGGTTGTGATAATAAGATATGCGGGGCTAATATACAGTGTATGTATGTGCGCTCCAAAGCAAAATGTGTATTCTCCTATTGAGAGGGAATGGGGAGCAATGCACGTAGGTGAGAAGGAAAAAAAAATGGAGAATAACGAACAGAGAGTGTGCTTTTTTAAAATAATTATATATATAATGTTCAAAAGGTACAAGGTTCGATACCTATATACGACGATACTATCGACCACATAGAGAGAGAGAAATCGATGGAGATAGAGGCGCACTTTATCCTTCCATGCTTTTCGTGTAGCAAGAAAAAAAAAAGTAGATACATATCTTTTTGTAGGAAAAGGAAAAACAAACAGATAGAAATAAATATGAGAGATAAAGTAACGCGCAAATAGGGGAGCTATTCTCTGATGATTCGTGCTGAACCCCCCCCCCCAATACGCTCCTCCATAACTCAAAGAAGCGATGCACACACGCGCAGACACACATACACAGAAAAGGCACGCTTTTATATAAATAAATAAATAATAGATAGAAAAAGTTTTGTTCTTCTTGTTATTAGAGCTGTCTGATGGTAACTGCTGCTACTCGCAGGCAGGCAATCCCTTACAGAAGCACACGTGCATCTTCTCTCCCAATGTGGAGGTCTTCTGGAGTGCTGCTATTTTTCTTTTACAATTCAAAAAGTGTCAGTCTGTCTAATGCTCTAAAGAAGAAGAAAAAAAAAAGAAGGCAAAACACGCAAAAGCAACAAAATTTGGCGCTCCTTTGATTTTCATTTTTTTTCTTTTCTCTCCCCCTCAGTGACTTCCTTATGTCCCATATATTGGTGTACGTGCGTGCGCGCCTGCGTGTTTCAGCCTAGTATGCTTCTTTTTCCTTTTGGTGGTAATCTTCACTGTCCCTAACGCCTTTTCCCTCTCTGTAACGAAACTGTGCGCGTCTCTCCCTCGCATATTTTTTTTTCTTCTTCATCAACCCTCGCGTTGTACCACTAGTACTGGGGTTCTCCTCGTAAGAGCCACATGAGCCGTGCGTAGTAACTCCAGCTCACCAGTGGCTGGCGGATGGAGGAGGAAGAATAAAAAAGGTGATAATAGATTTTTAAAAAAAAAATGTAGTTTTTCTTTTTTTTTTCCTAAGGTACAGCATCAGGCAAGTTTGGATTGAATAGTGTGAATAGCGACATGTACAGTCCTTTGAGCCTGTGCCCTCTCTTCCTTTCCCTCTTCACTTTTTGCTGTTGTTGTTGATTTCGCTATTGTCAGGGACTTGTGGACCACTAATTATCCCCCTCTTGCTGCTCTTGCTCAGCTGATGAATGTGAAGCCTCCCTTCTCCTTCATAAGCAGAG
>JASANZ010001709.1:0-11033 GCA_030849805.1 Sergeia podlipaevii | reverse complement strand
CGTGTTCCGCGGCATGGTGGAGGCGATGGGAAGGGAGGAGGTAAAGAATTTTGTTAGTGCTTTGGAGGTGTAAGAAAGTTATTCCCTTTGTGTGGAGTGTTGTAGATATTTATAAACGTTTATATATATGTATGATAATGGGTCACCCTTCATTCTTCTTTTCTTTTTTTTTGTTTGTTTGACGCGCCATATCACTTTCTATACAATGTATTGTTGTGGGTGATGCTATAGGCGTTTATGAGGATGGAGGGGGTGATGGGTTTCAATTGTGTGTGTCTTGTGGTGGATTGCGGTATCCCTTGTTTAACATTTTTAAAAAATGATGTGTTTTTTTGGTGAGACAGCAGTCTCGGTGATGGAGGCTATAGTGCACGTGTCTCTGAGAACGTTTTATTTCTGTTTTTTTTTTTGTGTTGTTAATGCTTTGTGGTTTGATATTTTATTCTTTGTGTGTGTGTGTTAAGATATGTCAATCACATTTGACATTCTATAGCCTTTTTGTTTCTGACAGGTTTAATTTTGTTGTAGCCCGCAGTTTATGTGGTGATAATGAGCTTCTGCACTTCGGATGATGTGTGTGCGGCTGTGTGTGTGTGTGTGTCGCTGTTTTGTTGGTGTGCAGATTACGATTGTTTGTGTTGGTTTTGATTTTGTTTCTACTTTCTTTTTTGCTTTGTGTTTTTATCAGATCTGTTCTCTTTCTCTCTCTCTCTCTTCTTCTCTCTTATTTATATCAAGTCACATTTAGTAGGTCTTATGCAGATAGGTATAGATGTGGAGAACGATATATAGTTCTGGGCGGAGCCGTATGATGAGAGCGTGCACATTAGCACGCGAGGAAGCTATGGGTAGTAGCGGTTCACAACGGCTGTTTGGGAATGCACCTTGTCGAGTGAGGCCGGTGGAGACGCCTAGCGAGAGCTGGCTTAGGCAAAGCGAGCGGGAAGTGAGCGCTGTAGTGGTAGTTGGATTCATGATTATTGTCCCGACGTGGCTGTTTGTGTTATCGGCAGAGGGAAAGAAAGGCGAGAGAGAGGCGGTGGAGGCGTGGGCTCTCAGGCAGCGCGAAACACGGAAAGAATCTGCGGCGGTGAAATAGAAATTGTCTTTTTTTGTTTTGCGTTTCTGTCACGATCTACGAAGAGTTTATGGATGATACTTTTTTGTTGTTGAAAGGTTGATCATAATTTGCTGTCTCGTTGCTATGTGTAAATGTGAATGCTATTCTCGTCGTGACACGTATGAGCACGAAGAGAAGGAAAAAGAGAATAGGTGGCGTGTCTGCTCTACACGGAAGCATGAAATAGTACTACTCCTCATAAAGGAGACAAGAGTTAGTTTGAGAGCATTGTGAGCGAGATGGTGGATGTCATTTTTCACTTTTTTTTGCCTTTTTTTTTCTACCTTTTTCCCTTCTCTAAAGGGATAGAGAAAAGCTTTCATTTATCGTGCCATTTTTTTTTTTTTTGCTACTTTTAGCCATTTGTATTTTGTGGTGATTTTTGCTGTTGTGGTTGTGCTGTTGGAGACGTTGTATTCAGCGCTTCACCTCTTGCATACTTTATAATTTTTGGTATCGACAGCAGCTCAGGCGAACCTGAAAGGTCCTTTATTTCTGCCATCATTTTTTTCTGTTTCTTTTGTTATTAATTATTCGAGCAGCAATGCGACACGTTGTCTTAATCAAAGCATTGCCCCTGCGTGTTCAGCAAGGTGCTTGCTTGCAGGTAATATCGAATCCCATCTTTACCTCAGTGCATCCCTTCACGCGAGGTATGCCATACGTACCGGAAGGATCTATTCAGGATTTTACATCATCCTCACGACACCAAAAACTTGCGGAGCTTCAGCAAGAGATTGATGAGCTGGCAGGACGAGTGCCTAGCAAGCTCTTTCAAGGCCCGACTATTCAAACTAAATGGGGGCCTGAACCTCTCTTGGACGACTACGCAGAGCGACTGCAGCGACGCCAACAGCATGGCCAGAACAAAGGATCTCAGAATTATGGAGATCTACTGGACCCCAAGGCACATTTAGGCCGACCTCGTAGTGTACCAGGTGCTGCTGGTTCTACTGTCTCTGCTAGTGCAGATGGATCAGAGAGACAATCTCCCTTTGAAGGTGGGTCCTCCTACACAATGGACGTTCGAGTTGATCCCAGGTATAATACAATGCCAGAACATGTCAGGGCAGCAAAGCAGGCCGTGCGGGGCGCGCAGTGGGATGCTTCTGGGGAGACAATAAGAGGGATTGTGCCTCCGCCGCCCCTGTTGGACCCGCATGCACCACGTGAGTTTATTCAGCCTCGAGTACATCTTGGTAGCGAATGGTGGATACTCATGTGCTTGTTCGCGGTGCTTGCTGTATTGCTCGTCTCCTTTGGCAAATGAAAGGAGGACAGACAAATCTTCTTCTTTTTGTCTTTTCTTGTATCTGAATGTTGGCGAATGATATGCAGAGGAAAGTTGGTGTAGACTCCAAATACTACTCAGCACCTCTTCGATGACACTATTAGTGTTTTTTTTGTTGTTTGAACGAGGGAATGTGCAGGTTGCGTTACCTTCATTTTTGAGAAACGAAAAAAAAAACTCGTTTCATTGAAGTGTAGTCACTGTCTGTTTCCACTAGAGGGGAGAGGTACATAATGTTGTGCTAGGGTCTTGTCTACGTTCTTATTTAATGATTTCCACTTTCTTCTTCTTTTTTTTTTCTTTCGTTGTCTCCCTTCTCGTTGCTACCCAAGGTTTATTTGATTTTGCAGACTTACGGCTATCTTTTTTTTTGTAATCGTGGCTCTTGAAGTGTTTTTGCATAACTTAAAAAATAATAATAATCGCTAGTCACAAGAGCATCAGAAGCACATAATTGTACGGGGCAAAGACAACAGATAGAAGTATAAAATGTCTTCTTTTTATCGCCTTTTTGGAGAAAGCAGCAGGAGTTTCCTTGGGAACCCTTCACTAGTAGGTGGTGATAGTCTTCGCACGATCTGCACTGTTACTCCAGCTCAATTGCAGCGCAAACTGACTATGAGCAAGAAGCGTCTCATGATGCAACAAAAACACTACTGTCAGCCTGGCCCCTCCATCCCGCTATGCGCGATGATCATGTGTTTTGCTTTGTTCATTGTTGTGAAAACAAAGTGGAGCGAAAACGATGATCGGTACCTGTAAGTGGCGCAAGTAGATTGCTACTGCTTTAACTCTTGATCTGATGGTATCTACATATATATATGTGTTTGGGGAGGGTATATATTGTTGTCCACGCTGTCCCTTGCATCGTCGTTTTTTTTTTCTTTTCGCTACTTTGAAAAATATAGCAGGATGTGGGGGAGAATGAGAGTTTTCTAATAGATGACGCATGCGCCATCATGCTTGACCACTTTTTTTTTTGTTGTTGTTGTTTTTGTCATCATTGCTTAGTTATTTGTTTTGGGTGCTTCACATTAATTTTTTTCATTTTGCTAGCAATGAGAACAATAAATTAAATGCAAACGTTTTCTTTTCTTTAACGAAAAAAAGAAAACATTTTGCGACATGCCGAAGGTACGGCGCGTATGAATGAAATTTTTTCTTTTCTGCTGTATGCCACATCATCTCTTTTCCTGCGTCATGTCATTTCAACTTTTTTTTCTTTTTTTTTTTCTAAAGAACGAAATGGTTCACACCTAGACAGGGCCAGGGTCGGTGCTCTTTCTCTCTCCTTAACGTTGTATGTAGTCATTGAAGATATTTCTCTTCTTCATTTTTTTTTTTTTGACATCTTCTGCCTGGCTTCCAAAAAAGAAAAAAAGGGAAACGGCAGCAGCGTTGTGTTATTACGTGATCTTCCTTTAAATTTCCTTTTTTTTGTTGGGATTCATCACTTGCTTTCTCTCTCTCTTTCTCTGTGTCCATACACACACAAACATACATATTAACAGACGCGAGACGCATTCTCGCTGGGTTTCCGTATGCTTCGAGAGAAACTGAGGCAGTCATGGCGGCGCGTGTACCGCAGGCTGACTACATCTCCCCACGATCGCATTCACCGCACGGAGGTGCTGATACCTCGACAAGAAGCCCTCAGGCATCGCAACCGAATGCATCACACCAACGACATGTTCCATAATGTTGGGCACGCAGGCAATGTGGACACAGAAGCTGGAGTGAACTNTTGCAGAGGGACGAGAGGGCGTGGGCTTTTCTTGTGCTTCCTGCAGCTGTGTGCGTGCCCATGACGGCATTCATCTACTACCTTACAGCTCCGGACAGAAGAGAGCAGCTTGCGCAGGCGGTGGCGGATCAACAGTGGCGAGAGTCACAGAGCGCACAAGCCGAGGCAGAGGCTGCAGAAGCTCTCAGTAAACTGAAGGATGCAGTTGCAGAGGACATGATTGTGGCGAAGGCGTTGGCGGAGGAGCTGGCAGCCAATGCCCGTAGTTTGGGACTGACCTCAACTGTCACTGATAATATCGCAATAGACGCCGAAGAGGTGATGGATGATGCTGGTACTGCGTTGGAAGATGAAGCCGCGATGCTAATCCCCGTCTCTTTGCGCAGTAAGGAGGTTGAACCCTCTAGGTTTGATTGAAAAGATTGGCATAGATACGCGTGCAAAGGGAAGATCTGACTTTCACAACACCCGAGTTTTCAACATATTGAATTAGGTACTGCTTGATAAGAAACGTTGCTCTCGATGATGTTGTGTGGAAGGTTACCTTTCGGGACAGTTATCGTTAATTTTTAATTTTTAATTTTTATCTGCTCGTTTACATTTATCGTTTGCTTCTCTTTCACATATTTACAAACACGCAATATTATCTTCAAAACAACAAACTTTATGTGCCCTGTTAAAGGTGACACATAGAGACCATTTGAGACACAGGATCCTTTTCTTGTTTATTTTTCTTCCAATGATTTACATGCACTAGCATATTGTACTGATCTTTTTTTTTTTTTTTGCTTGTTTGTTCAACGTGTACATTGGTTTGCTTTTTTTTGTTTGTTTGTTTGTGGACACTGCGAGTGTACTTGAGTGCTTTCAGAAAGTGCATTCGATTTTTGTGTGTCTATTGTAATCCTCAACCGGTCCAACCGAAAGGAAAAGGAAAAAAAAAGTAAGGAGAGAGACAGAAATATCGCCATGTCTGAAATCTATGTCGAGGCTTCCGCGGAGTCGATTTCTACCTTAGATGAGCCTGTCCTCGAGACACTTAAGCGCGATGCGATTGCCATTGGACGCAAGATGTTGGTTGTAGTGTGCCCTCCTCTCAGCCGAGGGCAGGAGCTCCGTGATTGGGATCTCTGGGGTCCTCTTCTCCTCTCTCTTATCCTCGCGGTTGTGTTGGCCAGTACGGCAGGTGAAGATCAAGGCGGACTAATCTTTTCAGCTGTGTTTGTGCTCGTCTTCGTCGGCTCTGGCGTCGTGTCGCTCAACGCTAAGCTGCTAGGTAGCACCATTTCCTTTATGCAGACAGTCTGTGTAATGGGGTACTGCCTTGCTCCGACCTGCATCGGCGCCATTATTGCTCTGATTGTACCCATCTTCTGGGTAAATCTGATTGTGTCTGTTGTGGTCTGGTCGTGGGCATGTTGGGCAGCATTGCATTTTTTTAAGGGTACCTCCAAGTCGGAGCGGGAGGCACTGGTCATTTACCCCGTAGCTCTCTTCTATTTCTTTATGACATGGATGGTGGTGGTGGGGGTTTAAGCAGGCTTGCTAGATGAAGGGAGTGTCTGTAGATGCGAAGGTATCGGGTCCCCCTTTCTTTTTTTTTTTCTCTCTCTCTGTCTAAATGCCTGTCTTACGTGACAGGCTCCTTTATTGTGTTGGCGTTTGCCAGCATGATTGTTATCGTGAATCGAAAGGCTATTTTGATATGGTTGCTTTTAAAGAATATTTTTCTTTGATTTTGATTTGATTTGAGTTCTTCTTTTTTGTTCGTTTTTCTATACATACATACATACATATATATGAGAGAGAGAGAAGAGACAAAAATGATTGTGGAAAGCAACAACAAAAAAAGGGGGAGGGAATTATTGGGGAGGCGGGTGCCCTTGTGCGAATGCATTCTTCACTGTCTCACTTGGTTCGAGGATGATGCAGCTGGTGCTTGACACCGCAAACAATATATATATATATAGGGTGTGTGTGCTGAGTTGTATGTGTGTGTGTGTGTGTGTGTGCCTTTGTTGCGTTCGAACAACAACAGAAAAAGAAGTAGTCGCACCAATACAGTCTTCTGACTTGCTTATGTTGTGTACGATATGCGTGAGAACAGTGACTCAATATTTTATTTTTATTCCTTGAAGAATAAGAGAGGGAAAGAAAAATGAAAATAGACAGGCTACTAGTGTTCCAACGACATTTTTGGTGTAGTAGGAGATACATGGCACAATGCTGCATAGGAATTGGAAATATGTTGTATTGGATGTTGAGTAGCCATTATGCCGGCGTTCATGCACGTCCAAACTCCTTTCCTCAACTTATTCATTTTTATTTCTCGCTCTTTAATATTTTTCATCAGTGTTTAGTTGTAGACTGCTTTTTTCATTGATTTTAGCAGAGAAGCTGTCTCTCTCTTTTACAAATCATTGATTCAAAAGGGTTCTCAGCTGGCAAAAGAGATAAAGAAAACTATATATACACTAATAAATATTTTGTTATTTTTCATTAGTAGTGGTACTATATTCAACAAGAGCAAAACAAACACAGAAAAATAGTATTCCCGTGAAGACGGTGTGTCTCTCAGAGACTTACCAGAAAGAAGCTCAGCAATAAAAAAAAAAAGATACAAAATATATTTTGAAAAAAAAAAAGCATTTAAAATAAGTAGTTACGTCAACAAAACTTATTTTTTTAGGTGAATATAAAGCCTCAAAAATTTCAATCCAATTTATTATTATTATTATTATTACTATGCCCCCAGCAAACACGTGCAGTGATGGTAACTGCTGTACAGCCGCGGGCAACATTGATTACGATATGGTACGAGTGTGTGGCGAATGCAGTCAAAAGTGCAGTGTCTGCACATGCACGGCAAGCTGCTGCTCTTCGTCCTCCGCGCTCGTGCCTACACTGTGTGACCCGACAGCTTCTCTGAGACGCCAGCGACGCGCTGAATATCACGCTATGCGCCGGCTGGACCACTTATGGGGCCCGGAGCCACCCTACGACCCGACGGCCGAAGACAAGGCGAACCTTTTTCAGTGCTTTTACTATGGCTGGATTGGCGATTTCATCTATAAGGCCGCGGCTGGTACCATCACTGAGGCGGACTTACCGCGTCCCACGCGCGAGCATCGCACCTACCACATTGGACGTGCCCTCTCACGGCACACTCACAAGGACATTCGCGCTGCTCACACGTGGGATGCGTACATTGGGAGCGAGGTGAAGCGCGTGGGAGAGCCCGAAACACATGGATGGCTGCGGTGGGTTGGGTACGTACAGCAATCCGACTACCCACGCGCTCTGGTGGCTGGCATTGAGTGGACTGTGGCGCCACGTAACCGGCGGCATGCGGCGAGAGGTAGTCCCGAGGCACTGCACTGCGGTACGGTACACGGTGAGAGGCTCTTTTACTCTAAACTGAAGCGCTGCACTCGTAGGGCGGACGGTACCATGTCAGAGCAAGACGAGACTGTGGTGGAGTCTTGCTCGTGCGAGCCGATTGGACTTGTGGAGCTGCTCCCCAGGCACGGCCTTGGCGCACAACTACCTCCGCTGCCCTCCGCCCCTGATCTGATCAGGAGTATTTCAAGGGCCCACTGGCGTCACCTATGGATGCAGTTGCCGCCGAAACTGTTGTCTGACTTCTGCGCAGTGCTCGTGCCGGTACTACTTGAGTACTTTGTTGATTACCTGCAGAGCGAGACACCCTCGTGGCCGCGCGGGATTGGCCTCGTGGCGGGAGTCTTCGTTGTGAGCGTGGTACAGAGCGTCATGGGGCACAAATATGATCATATCGGCATCCGCGCAGCGGCTGTTTTTGAGACCTCCTCGATGGCGCTGGTCTTTGAGAAGTGCCTCACGATTGCACACAAGTCGCTGCTGCTGCCGGAAATGTCGGTGGGCCGCATTATGAACATGGTCGCCAACGATGTGGACAACGTGGGTTCTCTCAATTGGTATGTGGTGTACTTTGTCAGCGCGCCTCTTCAGCTTGCCATGTGCATTGGTCTTCTTTACCGCCTCGTGGGGTGGTGTGCGCTTTCGGCGCTCATTGTGCTTGCAGTCACCTTTCCTCTGCAGGGTGTTCTCTCCAAGTGGCAGCAGGACATCCGCGAGCGCATGGCCACTGTGACTGACGCTCGCATCCGCCGTACCAACGAAATGCTCAGCGGCATCCGCATTGTCAAGTTTATGGGGTGGGAGCCTCGCTTTCTCACTCTCATTGAGCGAGCCCGCGCGCGTGAGCTGGCGCTGCTCAAACAAATTCAAAAATCGTACGTTGCCTTTATGTGTGTGGATGGTGCCACACCCATTTTGGTTATCTCTGTTGTTTTTGTGCTCTACTATCTGACGGGGAATGATCTTACCCCGACTGTGGTGTTCCCCACCATTGCACTGCTCAACATCATGCGCATTCCTTTTTTCATGATTCCTATCATTGTCTCTGCCGTGTTGCAGTGTCTTGTGTCTACGCGTCGCCTCACTGCGTTTATGGAGTGCGACGACAGCGAGTCTCATGTTCGCGACATTCAAGACGTATATGCGAGTGGCGCATCCGCTGCTTTTGATGACGCTACTATCCGCACCTACATGCCTCAAGCATTGCCAAAGTATGAGTCGCGAGCCACAACCGCTTTCGCTCGCACAATGCTCTGGTTCAAGAAGCGGACGGTGCCGGAAGGAGAATGGCGGCGTGTGCAGGAGCCTGAGGAGAGCCCCAATATCCTTCCCCAAGGAGTCGATGGTACCATTCAGGATGTTGCGGCAGTGGAGGAGCATGGTGGTGGTGGTGGTGGTGGGGAAGGCGAGGGCGATGGCGACAGACTCCACCAATTACTGCCGAAGGATCTTTTGACGGATGTAAACCTCATCTTTCCCGAAGGCAAGCTCACCATAATTGTCGGCGCGACTGGTTGTGGCAAGTCAACCCTCTTGGGGTCGCTTCTGGGGGAGTACGAACCTTCTATGGGCGATATTTGGGCCACAAAGAGCATCGCGTACGTGCCGCAGCAGCCGTGGATCATGAACGCGACGGTGCGTGGCAACATTCTATTTTTCACTGAGGAGGACCCCGAGCGGCTGGCAGAAGTCGTGAAGACATGCCAACTTGATATGGACCTCAAAGTTCTGGCGAGCGGCCTTGAGACGGAGATTGGTGAGAAGGGCGTGAATCTGAGCGGTGGGCAGAAGGCGCGTGTGAGCCTCGCGCGTGCGGTGTACGCGAACCGCGAGATGTACCTGCTGGACGACCCGCTCTCCGCGCTGGACGCGCACGTTGGCGCAAAAATCATGGAAGATGTTATCCTTGGCACGCTACAGGGCAAGACGCGCGTGCTCGCTACTCATCACATCCATCTACTTCCCGAGGCAGATCATATCGTTGTGCTGAGCCACGGTCGAGTTCTTTTTTCTGGGGATTACGTGTCTTACAAGGCTGCTGAGGTTGGCAAGTGCGTGGAAGCTGACATGGAGGAAGCAGCCAAGGCTGACGAGGTACACGACGGGGAGAAGGCGCCGTCAAACGGTAAGGAGAGGACAGAGGAGGAGGAGGAAGCCTCCGCTGCGGAAGGGACGGAGGACGCTACCAACGAAGAGGATAAGAAGGAGAAGCGGGAGGGGAAGCAGGACGCTAGTGAGGCAGGAGAAGAAGACGAGGAGCAGGCACGTGCCTCGCGCGCAGCGCTCATGACAGTGGAAGAGAAGGCCATTGGCAGCGTGCCATGGCCAACGTATAAGGCCTACTTCCGGGCATGCGGCGGTTATGGGATGTGGTGCTTCCTACTTGGCGCTTTTTTGATAACTGAGTGTGTTAACGTACTCAACGGCGTATGGCTCTCCGTATGGTCTACAGATGCGTTCTCTCTGAGCAGCGCGACCTATCTCTACGGCTATCTTGCCGTCGTCTTTTTTGGCATGTTTTCATCCCCCATCCGTGGATTCTTGTGCTATCGTGTGATGCTCATCGGGAGCGGCAATATGCATCGCTCACTGCTAGCCTCCGTGGGCACCGCGAGCGTTGAGTTCTTCGACACGACACCAATGGGTCGTATCCTGAACCGCTTTACCAAGGACACGAGTATCGTGGACGATGTACTCAGCGAGAATTATCTTTTTCTTCTGCAGTACATATTCTCCATGCTCTCCACCATTGCCCTCATGACTGTTGCTCAGCCTTATGTGCTACTTGCAGTGCTGCCCAGCGGTTTTATCTATTACAAATTGATGCAAGTCTACAGCGCATCGAACCGCGAAACGCGTCGTATCGCGAGTATAGCTCACTCGCCAGTCTTCACACTGATTGAGGAGTCCGTGAATGGCCAAGGAACAATTGCAGTATACAATAAGGCTCATGTCACAATGCAAGAGTGCTTGAAACGCCTTGATACTGTTTACAGCGCGCTCTACATGCAAAACGTCGCGAATCGCTGGCTCGGAACGCGACTTGAGTTTGTGAGCAGCGTCATCATTGCTTTTGTTGCCCTTGTTGGCGTGTTAGGGAAGAATTGGAACTTCTCCACGCACAGTGTCGGTCTGGTGTCCCTCTCTCTCACCATGGCTCTCACTCTCACCGAGACGCTCAACTGGGTCGTGCGTCAGGCGGCAACGGTGGAGGCCAACATGAATTGTGTAGAGCGCATTCTTCACTATGTCAACGAAATTGGCCATGAAAACATGCCGGAGATCGTTACTCTTGTGAAGGGTAAGCTGGCGAAGGAAGAGGCTGACGTGGTGGACGAAGGGGTGGACGTTGAAGGGGCAGAGGGGAGCAGAGAACATGATGTCGTTGTTGAGGCTCCTGGGAGCCCGACGCTTCCTGCCCAGCACGTTGTGAGCGCCGGGTCGCTTGAGTTCCGCGACGTTGCGCTGCGGTACCGCGA
>JASANZ010001708.1:0-10964 GCA_030849805.1 Sergeia podlipaevii | reverse complement strand
AATCAAAAATAGACGTTTGTTTATTTGCAAAGGAAATAATTCCCTAGATTTATGTAGTTATTCGTGTATAGATCGCTACTCAAAAAAATAAAATAAAATAAAATAAAGAAGAAGAGAGCAAAGGGAACGAGAACATATATGAGGATCAATAAAGATGAATTCCACTACTTCATAACAAAAAAGCATATACATATGCACAAGTGTACATGTAACTCATTAAAATATTTCGCTTTTTTTTTTCCTTTTTCGCTTGCTTAGGCGCAACTGGTACATCTTGCTGTGTTTATGCAAGGAAAGGGGGAAAAAAAAGGAGAAACATAATGAAAAGCGCTTCGCAGAGCTGCCGTTGCAAAGAAAAAAAAAACGAAATGAAATTAATAATCTGTGCGAAGTGATGATAGCCATCTTAGATAATTATGGACCGGCACTTCTTCACTCTCTACCTTTGATACTGATCGACGTGCGCATACACACGTAATGATGCACTCATAGAAAGAAATAAAAGAAGGAAAGAAGAGAGACGTGTTCACCGTTGACCAAAGAAGGTAATAGCACCAGTAGAAAGCCCGACCGCCATCACTGGATCCACAGGGTGCCAGGCAATTGCCGTCGGGGTTTCGCCGCAGCGCAACACATCCAGCGCAACGCCACCATTGCGCACATCATAGACATAGACCGCCCGGTCTTCGCTACCAACGGCAAACGTGGTTCCTGTCGGTCCCATGCACAGCCCGACAGAAGCCAATGCCTTGTTGCTGTGAAGGGCAAAGTGCCGCACTGCATGCGGCTGACGAAGGTCCCAGAGGTTCACTGCTCCATCCAACCCCGCGGTAAGGAAAGAATGCTGGGCGGAGAGGGTGCACATGTCACCTGTTGCAAACCGACTGGCACGACACATGGAGACGTGATGGATGGCACGGCTGTGGGCATCCGCACAACTCCAAATGGGAACCTGTGCCGCGACATCCAGCACTGTCACCTCCTTGTTGGATCCAGCGAGCACGACAAGAGAACTTGCAAAGTGATTAATACAGTCCATGGCGGCTATATACTGTGCGGTGGTTGAATAGGAAAAGACTGGCCGAGACACGCAGGACTCGTTGCGTACACGGTTGAGGTCGCCACCACCGACGTCGTCTATGGCGTACTTGCACAGCTCCACGGCGCTACCGCGAGCGTAGGCAAGCAGACGATCCAAGTAAAAGAATCGCACCGCCCGAACCTCGCTGGCGCCTTGCACCGTGTGCGAAAGGTAGGAAGCTTCTCGCTTGGTGGGTCTCCATAGCCTAATGGTACCATCAGCTGAACTTGTTCCGACCAACGGTCCCTTAAGCGAAAGCGTGGTATCTACCGAGAGAACCCCCAGTTTGTGGCTGCGCAGTGCAAACCCATCCCCCATGTGCTTAGCCACAGGATATTTTAAAAAGAAGGCCGACGCATCCCCGCTGCCCGTCACAAGAGCATCACCGGCGGACGTGAATGCCGCTGAAAGCACTGCTGCGGTATGCACGGCTGCGTTTTGCGCCAGTACTCGACTAACAGCTGACATGGCGGTAAAGCGATGCGCTTCATAAGGCGCCAGAGTCTTGCACTGCATAGTAGAAGAACCAACACCAACACCAGAGGCAAGCGGGTTAGCAGCCGCTGCCTTGGCGCGTGCTCGAGCTGCTTGTGTGCGGGCTTGCTGCACCGACCATGGCACCTCTGAGTAGCCACTACTGCGTATTCGATGGCCAAAGGTCACGGGCCTGTCAACTGTTAGCTGTGGACGGCTAAAGCGAGAGGCAGGAGAACCAGCACCGCCACGCCCTCTTGCGCCAGGGCCGACAAGGGCACTGCCACTTGATCCAACATCTACGAGAGCAGAAGAAGAGGGGAGTAGCAGTGGGGTTAGCCATTCTTCTGGCAATGGTATCTGGGCATGAACGACATCCTCCTCAGTGGTGCGTCCACAACCACCATGCACCTGCGCGGCAGTATCTCCGAAGATCGAACCCACTCCTACGCGCTTGGGCAATATCGTGGCGGCGACGTAGTAGTCTATAGCAGCACTGAAAGGTTCCCAAGACATCCACGATCCACCTGGCGCGCACTTCATACACAAGGAGCTACTGCTAGCAGGCGATGGAGTGCTCTGTAGCGGAGGGTGGCGGCCAATACCCACGTCCTCCTTCATAAAAAATGTCTTTCCCCCGTACACTAGATAGGAATCGCGGTCGACGTATATGACTGCATCCGGAAGTGCAATTGAAATGTACTTATGACCAATCGCTATGGAGAGGATAAGGGCCTCAAACGCCATGGCAAGAAGATCCTTGACGTTGTCCGCAGGAAGAGCAGCTGCGCTGTTGTACGACAGAGATGATGATGATGGTGGCGCTCGATTTGCCGTGCTAGCGCCGGTGCGATGAACGCTATTATGACGACTACCACTCTTGACAGGAATTCGAGCCTTGCGTGCCTGCCAGGGTAGATCTGCTAGAGCGGTAGCAGCTGCTTCCTTTGCGTCAAACGACACCATCCGCAGGAGGAGTGAGACGGCGTCAATGGTCTTGAACGTCTGCAGCGAGTCCAGTTGCAGCAGGCGCACGGTGCCGTCTGAGAGTCCCACCGCCAGTACATTGTCTCGCACGCTACTTGAAGCCATGCACGTCACTCGATGGACTTGTGAAAGCACGTGGCCGTCACGCGCAAGGACGACATCGTGAGCGGCCCAGTCTGGCGTGACAGCAACAATGTGATTGCAGCTAGACACCAAAAGAAGACGCTCTGGAGAGGCAAACAGCGCAAGTGCGGCGCCAGGCTCACCATACCATGCATTGCACGTCACTGGTAAGCAGTGATTATTGCGAGTGCTGAGGTTCGATGTGGCGCCTTGTCTTTCCTCATCTCCCTGATGCAAGAACGGCGGTAGATCACTTTCTCTTGTGTGAACAGACCCATCATTCACGTCCGAGCACTGAAACAATACTAGGGAAGATGGGGTGCAGATGGCGGCAAGAGAGGCATCTGGTGATAGAGCAAGGTCCAACACTTGCTCTAGAGAGTACTTAGCAACATAGACTTCAAAGAAAGAGTAGGAGTATGATACGGTAGCATAGTCGTCTTCTGTGTTGTGCTCGGCGTTCATCACATAGACCCCTACTTGCCGCCGGTTCGCTAGTACCACAACCCGCTGGTCGCTCGTTACCGCCAGTCTATCCGGTGCCCACCCAATCTCCGCTACCATGCATGGATCATCTTCACTCCGTCGGTCCCACACGTACAGACGGCCTTGCATTGTGCACCACAGAGCAGCCATATCTGTGACGGTGAAGCACGCTACAGCTTCAGTGAGACACGGCATACTACGTAGCGAGTCTCCACTGCTATCGACTTCATACTCAATCTGCATATGTTCAGTGAATATATGTGTGTATGTGTATTTCCGCTATGTGTGTCTTTGTATATCTATCAAGTAATGTACTCGCCAGATGAACTCTATATGATAAATTCTATACGTACTAATCTCGTAGAGTATTCTTTTTATTATTGTGAAATACCAATATGTATCTGCGTTCACACCTTCAACGTACAGGATTGGGACTACGCGGAGATACGTGGATGGTATTGTGAGCTGCTTTCCTTCGTAGCAACTAATGGCCAAAAGCAAACAGAAAGAGAGATCAAAAAAAAAGGAAAGAAAACAGGAGGTGAAAGATAAACGCAGCACATGTTCTCTAAGAAAAAAAAAATGACACCTTTGTAAACAACAAGACGCATCTATCTATCTATCTATATATATATATATAGCAGTAAAACCACCGTAAAAATCCCAAGGAAAAAACGAGCATAGATTCTTATCATAGCTACGACAGACAGTAACATAAGGAAAAGGACTTGGTGATAACTGAAAAAAACAAACAAAAAAAGAAAACGAGCAAGCTAGCAGCTCCGCTAGCGTAGAGATAAGCAGATTAACTTAAGAAAAATCGCAATATTCAGCTTTTAACAGCTATATACCTTAAAGTCGGATGAAAAAAGAAGAAGAAAATAATATAGAAAAAGGGAGGCTTTAGTATTGGATATTCTGTTCCACCTCCATCCTTACACGATTTAGCACTTCCATTATCATATCGGCAGCAGCAGGATCTAAATCCGAAGGTGCGTCATCAGGATCGTCGATAAATGGTTCATTCTCCCACCTCTGGCGCTCTTGATCCATCACTTCCTGCAACTTAGCCACACCAATATCTGGTCCCCCTTTACTGGAAGTGTAGTCATGCAAGTCCTGTTCCTCCCATTCAAAACCTGACCCCCTATCACTGCTGCTTGCGCTACTGCTTCTGCTGCTCCGTGTGCTGCTGCTAGTACTGCCGGTCCACCCCATGCGCTGATCGAACAGGAGAAAGTTTTGCTGAATCATCTTCTCGCACATCTCCCCCGCTTTCTCCCCCTCTTCCTGCTCTTCACCAATACAGCCCGCGACCGACTGCCCTTGGTAAATCTGAAGCTTCGCTTCTCTAGCGTACTGCGTCACCCACCCATCTGGATCACCTCGGTAGGAAGGCGGGAACGGCTGCATGAGCTGTGACAGAAAAGCCCGGTATTCGGCAGAATCAGGTCTTATCATTCGTGGGTTGAGCTCAGAGCAGACGCTACTGCTCGCCTTTGGTCCAAACCTCACGTTCAATTCCATCTCCGCGCGATCAAACAGATGCTTTAGCAGACGGCAGCTCACCCACGTGCAGGACTCCGATGCGTATGGCACACGAGGAGCGCTACAGCGGCGTAATGACAACGTCGTATTTTGCTTCGCTTTTGCTCTTGAACGCTGGCGCCATCGCTCCAGTGCCCATGTTAGTTTATAGCCAAGCACAATTTCCGCCACGGTTGGCTCCACAACAAGTGGATCTCCGTCACTCGTGACATGAGATGCATGTTCTGCGATGTTTAAAGTATTGTAGTGCCCTTCTTCCTTATCCCGTTGCTCTTCTTCGTTCTCTTTCTGTTTATTGTGATGGTCTCGCATCTGTCTTTGACGNAGAGCGACCAGTAGCAAGCATAGATTCATAATCAAGCGTAAGCCTCTGCAACGTGCGTGTCTCATGCATGGCCTCCTCCAGTTTACCATCGCTCGGACTCTTGCAGAGCTCTGCCAGTGAAGTAAAGTTACACGTTGGGGCCACCTCCACCGAGGAGTGGTGCGTTCCAGTACCGACTTTAGCCACTGGATACTTTATATAGTGCGATACAATGGCATCACGGAGAATATCATGTGGAAGGCGACCGTCTTGGTCGTCTCTTGCATACACTTGTGCTGTGCTTGTCTGGCTCACCGTTCCGCGACAGCCTCCGCGAGACACGGGAGGTGCAAGGAGGATTGCCATCACAGGTGATACCGCGGCTACAAAGGAGTGAGCACTACGCGGCAAAGTGCGTTTCTCCACCTCTCGCGCAAGCCACTCGTCCAATGCGGTAGACAGATCACACTCCACATAGTCAGACCACTTTACGTTCGCCGGCGGTAATACTAGTCGTTCTGGCTTCAGCTGCTGATGCACGTTTCCATCCAGAGGGGGATCAGCATGATCACTATTTTCCCCCTCCATTGCCATGTGATCCCCTAGGGTCTTCACTGCTGGACTCAAGAGCAAGAGATCAGCAACGCGGCAGAGAGCTGGAGGTGTGACGTGAACAGCCCCATCGTGCAACCATACGCTACCCAACAGCTCTTGCATATAAGATCCGTCTGATACACCCCAGCGCTTCAGTGCTGCACTGAGTACAGTTTCCGAGGCCTCCACTGCTGGTGCCACCGCAAGGAGAACAGCATCTTGTGTAGAAGTGACATTGCATCCAAGGAGGGATGCGGAGGGCAGGGAAAACATGTGTATACGTGCACTCAGCCCGTCCACTGCTTTGGTAAGATCACGCACCATCATCAGCAGTACATCCTCATCCTCCACGCAGCCCCCTGTATGTAGTGTACCTACATAACAGTATGTATAGTCCACGATCTGCGGTGGCAATGAATTTGAAGCAGCACCATTACCTTTCGCCTGAGCCGAAAAAGAAAGGTCGTAAGGATCAAGTTTTGCAAAAACTGTCTCGCATGCCCACCGATACGCCTTCACTGCGTAGTACGATCGTGGTGCTGATCGACAAAGAGCACGTCGCAGTTGCCATCGCGCCTGATGATGACCCTTTCCCAATAGTACTACTTGACAATACATATATATATATATCACTACTTTGCAATTGCTTATATCCTTGATCTTATTGTGCTTCAATACATTGTTTTTCAGTGATTGGCCTTTCCCTTCCCTCCAAAAATACACTTTCAATCTGAAAAAGTGGGGAGGGAGAAAGAGACAGAGAATTAAATCCTAAAAAGAAAAAGAAAATAAGCGCATTGAAAAAAAAAAAATCGTAGATGCAGAACGGAAAGGGAGAGAAGACAGAAGCACCATCACACGCCCATCCACAAAATTGATTTTTAGCGTGCATATCATCACATAAAAATATGATAATCAGCAAACTGCTTTTTTGAGTTTCTAATGCTGAGAGACATTGGCAATAAACTTTGTTTCGATATGAATGAAAGGCAAACGAAGAAAATGATCAAGTAGCTACACCGCAAGAAGTGTACAATGTTTGTTTGTACACTCGCTGTTTCTCTCCCCCCCCTTCCAAATCATTCATAGAGCATGTAGATGCTGTGAGAGCCCATTGCAGATCACGATAACAGCAAATTCCCAGATAGTTGATGCGCAAAAGAACAGTGGTATGTTGGCACAAACATCCAAATATATACACACACATATATATATATATATATATATGCAAGCCAAACCGAGGGGGATAATAGCGCCATCACAAAGCATATATATGCGTTATATGCACCCGCTTCATCACCATGCACCACAGGAAATAAGCTGAGGAACATGAGCAGCAATTAAAGGCAACAAATCCATAATAATAATAATTGTAAAAGAATAACCCACCAGTAAAACAAACGAACAAACCAAAAAAAAAATGTGTCCTCTCACTTTCATTGATGTTCTCACCACCTCTATCGTTTTTTTTTTTAAAAATGAGGCAGTAGTTAAGAGAAGAATCAAACTATGTTTGTCCCGTCTGTGATATTATCGTGATTATTTTCGTTCTTGTTGTCTGATGTTCTTTCAAAGACAACACAAGGGCTAACGATAGCAATAAGATATAAATGTTTCCTTTCAATAGCAACATCGTAATTAAAGGAAATAAAATTATAAATGAAAATAATAGCAATAATCATAGGAGTAGCAAACAAGAGAAAAAAAATATGCATTCTCTGTCTCATTCTGAAGTTGCGCGCCTACAATCAATTCTACTCACGCTCCTCCACCAGGCGAATCCACTCCTTCGCCTTACTAATATTCTGACGTGTCTTCTCCAAGTCAGGATGCGTCTTGTACACAAAATTCAAGTCATTACTAAGTGCCTCCGTAGTTTCTACAAGTACGCCGCATCTGTGATTCAACATGGCGTTGGGCCTACCTTTTTTGTGACTGAAGTACGCTCGTACAAAAGCCCATGCTATGCTCGTGCGGGCATGTCGTAGCACATCGCGCATTTCAGCCAGTAGTTGCAAGATTTCAGTGGAGGGAATGTATTGGAAACCCTCCGAGAGGGAGTCCATAGTCATTTTTTCAGCTTTCCCAAGCAGTTGTGTCAGCGTTCTCTGTTCCTGTTTCTCGCTATTAAGGTGAGACGTGTACTGAGCAAGCGTGTCCAGCAACAACTTCTCATCATTTCCCGTGCTAGACTCCTTTGTGTGGAGGAGTCCAGGCGTCGCATTCCCGCACGAGAAGTGGTCACCATGATGCTTCGCCCAGTTTCCGAGGCAAACCCAGCAAAACTGGTAATTGCAATTTTTGACGGTGCAGGTGATGTGATTACATCCGTTGTTCTTTTGGATCGGAGAGTGACAGTTAGGGCATCGCTTCGTATGCTGATTAATAAAGGCAACACTCGCCGTGTTGAGCATAAGTTGACTTAACCATTCTTGGCACTCACCACAGGTGCAAGGGCAGTGGCTAGGCGCGTAGCACTTGACACAAAAACAATACCCACAGAGATCACACGTCGCGTTCAGGTCGTCGATGACTGCGGCAGGCATGTAGATGATGCCATCGCACTCATGCGGATTGGCGCATCGACAGAAGCGCGGGCACTCGTCGACATAAGTTTTGAGGCTCCGCATCGCCATCTTCTTACGCATCTCCGTTTCGTCTTTTCCGCTATACAGAGAAAGCATCTCACTAAAGGTGATTAGCTCCTGACATCCTCCCTCGCAGCAGCGCACCGCCATCAGCGTCGCGCCGCGGTTGTATAACTCATGAATAGCGTCCTTCCAGCAGTCGTTGTGAAAATAGTGTCCGCAGGTAGAGAAGGCAGACGCTTCTCCAGTATCTGCTTCACAGCAACAGATACCACATTCGAGCACTTCGCGGTTGACAATGAGCGTATTTACGTGCGTCGCCGTTTCTGCGGTGAGCTTCAGACTTTTGAGTACAGCCTCAGGATTGGAAAAATAGGTCTCGTTCACGCTTTCGGGAATCCACTTGTTATCTTTGAGGAGCAGAAGAGCAGTAGCTGCGGAGAGGCACGTGACGGAGGTGACCCGATCCACGCACTCCCTCAGTGCCTCTTCTACAAATTGCAGATTTACCGTCCTCATAGCTGTGCTCTTCAGTTGGAGTGCATTACCATCGTCCATCCCAACACTACAATACGTCTCTTCCTCGTTGCCGTCCTCGTAGTAGTCGTAGTACTCATCATATTCGTCCATAGTGATTGATAAATGAGTATATATATTTTGGGGAGAGGATCTTTTTTTTTTCTTTCTGCTAACCTATCTATCTATCTACTCAATGTAATGACGTTATTTAGTGTACCCCTAAAGAGTACTAATGCTCCTTGTTTCTGTTGGCTAAGCACCTCCTACTCCCCCTCTTTTTTGTTGTCAATGAAGTGCACCACACTTATAATAAGGGAGAACACTAACACTCTTATCCTTTTTTCTTTTTTCTCTTTTCAAGGAAAACAATAATAAAAACTGAAAAAAGGGGGGATGAATATGTACAACCCAGTAAAAAATTTCCAGAGAAGATGAAGAAGAAGAAAAAAAAGAAGTGCATATAAATTAGAAGAACAAGCAACAAAGTTGAAATGAAGAGACACTTTTCTCGAAGAAAAATAACAAAAGCATAGTAGTAGTGGTAGTAGTGATACGAATGAGAAGCCTTGTAAAAACTCACGCTTAGACTCTCATGTCTCACAACAATACGTGTTATTCCGCAAGAAAGTTTTTTATAAACCAATAAAGTTGTTGAGGAAGGGAGAAGGGGGGGATTGGGCTTCACACTGTTTTTTTTTTTTTGCCTTTGACATTGTACACCTGTCAACCCTAGCACCCTTTCTTGCTAGATACACACAATGATAAGAGAGAGCACACTGTCTCACTCAGTCTCTGTAGATGCACTTGTACTTGTATCACTAGTGGAGATGTGCGGCTGCGTGCCACTGTCTTGTGAAGTAAAATGCGGGCAGTATTTCTTTACGATGATGCGAGACGACGACATACGACTAGCTCGCTTCACGTGTGTACTTGTTCTCTCTGAAGTTGTACTTCTGTCCGTTAACACTGGCTTGATAATGGAATCCATAGGAAAGTACGTATCACCGCTATCTTCGTTGACACTACCATGTGCGTGACTATCATCACGAAAATCTTCTCGCCGAAACGCCACTTCGTCAACCCTTCGGCTACACTGCGCAGTATCGGAAGGGTTAAAGGTATCGCAGTCAGCGACTGCGCTCGTAGAGGCGTCCACCAATTGACATGCGCTAGACCTTTGTGATGTTACAGCCATCAATTGTTGTTGAAGCATGGCGACCCGCTCAAGGGCCGTATCCCGTTCTATTGTGCGCTCTACCAAAAGGGCCTCCAGCCGAGCAATGCGTGCTGCTGGTGGTGGTGGTGGTGGTTTTTCTGCAGAAGAAGCATCCACACAGCTACCCTTACCTTCGCTTTCCCCCCTCAAATCCACGTCTAGCGACCTAGTAGCGCCTCCTGTGGCCCTTAGTGGACTAGAATACTTCTCACGCCACGTAGCGAGCTGGCTATCGATGCTGAGGAGGACCTCGTTCATAACACCTTCGTTGACATCACATAATAGTGGCGTGCGCTGTGACGTGAAGGCACGGGGATATGCCTGCTCTGTGCTGGCAGCAAGCGCTGTGGGTAAAAAAAAATGATCTCCTATTGGTATAGCCGATCGTGCATAATAGGACGACGCATGCTGGCCATACTGAGGTGCGGCGTTTGTTTCTCTTACCGCTACTGCGTCGATGCTCCTCCGCATGGTAGCTGCTTCCCCGTCTTCCATGGCCACCTTCCACCCATTCTGAAAAGAGCTCTGAGGCGGAAGCAGTGAGCTCATGATGTGATGTGTCTCTATAGTTTGCTTCTATAGCGATATATATATTTGTAGACTGTTACCAAAAGCTGTTTGGAACTGATCTATATATATTGTCCTTCTGCCCTTCGTGACTATATGAATCCACCTTTTTCTAAGATATGGTTGAAGTGTTGAGCACAAAGAATATTCTGTATACACATGCACACACACACACATGCACACGCAAAAAAAAAAAAAACACCAAAGGAGCTGCCAATAGGATAATAAAAAAAGAGGAGAATATTTAGGCGTAGGCAAGAATAAAAGCAAACAAACAAACAAAAAAATGAGAGAACAAGCGTAGACAGTCTATCCTGCTGTTCCGCGTTTTCCTTTTGTGTACCGATACAACGTTCAAGAAAAAAAAAAGAGTGATATGAATAGGAATAATAACAGTATAGATCGACTAAAACAAAAAAGCACTAAGTTATAAATATACTAGAAGAGTCAGTGAGAGAGAAGGGCGGCGCGGGGAGG
>JASANZ010001707.1:0-10767 GCA_030849805.1 Sergeia podlipaevii | reverse complement strand
TCCCATTTCTTCTTCCCATTTTTTAAAATTGTTCTCATTCTGCAAGTGTGTGACGCATGCTTCTACACAGCAGGTGCTCTTATGCTTGATGATCATACACATCAAACAACAATCATTTTCTTTAAATCTTCAATTCAAAGCAATGTAACAACAAAAATCAGTCACCCATAATCTGTGACTCTAGCGTAGTAATATTATTAGTAGAAAGAGCACTCATAGTGTCTTTTCCTTTTTTAATGCTTTTGCGTTTAAAAAAATACTGTTGTTTTCTTCTTTTGATTGGTGGAGGGGGGAAGAAAGGTGTGTGTGTGTATGTGGCAAATCAAGTTCAAAATACTGAAGCTAGAACAAGTCAACAATCGTATTATGCATATATAGATTTCTCAATTAGCCCTATTCAAGGGCTATTCAATCCTTTGTGATGATAAGAAACACACAACAAAAAGAATAATGAATCCAAGCGTCCTCAATGACACAAATCATAAAGAAAGAAAGGAAAGAAAAGAGAAGTTGAAAAAAAACAAATTGCTAACTATAAATAATAAATAAGAAAAATTAAATGAATGTAAAATGCAACCGAGACGAAGCCCATCCACTCGCTGGGGCCACACATTTCACGAACGAACAAAGCTACAATAATGGTAATAACAACAATCATAGTGATGGAAAAAGAAAGAAAGAAAGAAAGCGAAGAGAAGGTTCAATCACTGACATAGCCTTAAATATGTACTTCTCATTTCCAATGCTGTGCCTTGATATGAAAAGGACAGCAAACGAACGAGTTTCTCCGACCTACCACCACTTCTATCGTCACTGTCCCTCTTCTTTTTTCGATTCCTCTTTATGTAGCTTGCCAGCATTCTGCTTCTCTCTTGCAACTAGAGAGAGTTTAAGAGCTTCATTTGTTTCTAACATGGATGGAGAAGAAGAGGAAAAAGAAAAGGTAAGATACACGTTCAAGCGCTTCATATATATTTGTTATGTATAAAAAGAAATCGTTGGAAACGAAAACTGTGTTGACACATTTTCCTTCTTCCGCAATATTGCTTTTCTCTCTCCTCTCTCTCTCTCTCTCTCTCTCTCTCTACCTTACACTTACATACATACATACACACACACATTCATATCGATAACTATATTTTGTGAACTCATATTTTCCCCCTTTCCAAAACACAACAACACTGCTTTATCTCTTAAAATCAATACATACACGTGCACTTGGACGGACGTCGCTCTCAAGTTTATTTTTTGTTGATTACTCTAACATTGAGCGTTCTTCACTCATTCCCTTTCGCGATTGACGAGTACCGTTCACATGTTCACCGATGACTCCTAACTCCATAGATGAGGGCAGTTGCGGCACGTGGTACGCCGTTGGCGTTGTGAAGGGTGATGCACACCCGTGAGGGAGAAAACTATTACTGCTTGGGTGGTTGTGAGTGCTCGGGCTACTTCCCCCGGCATTCTGAGGGGCAAATGTAATGTCTATGTGTCCATGCTTGCCCAGAGCAGTGAGGCCGTGCTCCGCTCGGTTGCCTCGCTGAAATTGCTGATCCAAAACGAGCTTGTTGAGTGTGCGCAGCTCCGCAAGACAGTCAACAGAGGTAATGTTGGTGCATCCGTCCAGGTATAGTGTCGTGAGCGACGGACTCGCAGCCAATTTCGCGAGCTCATGCTGCCCAATAGCCGTATTGGTGAGACGAAGTACCTTAAGTGCGTGGAGTTGGCTAATGTCACCCAAAGAAGCCAACGATGCGCAGCCTTCCACGTCAATCATTTCCAAGGCACTGAAGACCGTGGGAGCATTCTGCAGGTACGTCAGCCAGTTCAGATTCGTCATTTCTATGTTGTCCTTCATGTTAAAGTTCTTGAGCGCGGTATTCAAGGGTAGATGCGTGAAGTCCAGCTGAGGAAATTTGATTCCGTCGACATTCAGCGTCACTAGACCAGAACCAATGCTATTCAGAACGTCACTGATGCTCTGTGGGCTGATGTTCCCGGAATAGCGGCAGTACAGCAGTCTGAGCTCCTTGAGGTTGCTGACGCACGAGATTTTCGTGATGTTGGGGCAGCTGTTGATGGCGAGGCGACCAAGCTGGCCACAGCCCGAAGAGATCGCCTCTAGGCATGCGTTCGTGATCTGTGTGCATGACAGGTTGAGATCAAAAAGGAATGACAGCTGTGACAAGGAGGCGGCGTTGGTGATGCGTTCGCACCCACATAGGTTCAGGCGGCTGAGACGTTTGTTGTGAGTGGCAATCAGCTTCACCACATTATCGTCCACTGACAGGGAGCACCCCTGCAGATTTAGCTTCCACAAGTTGCGGAGGCGCATGAGCGGCGTGAAATTGGTGATGCTCTTGCACCCCTTGAGGCATAACTCCTTGAGGTACTGCTGCTGGCAGACACGTTCGAGCGTCTCGTTAGTGCAGCGGGCTGGGTCCAGTGTGGTGCACTGCACACTTGGGGTGCCGATGACGCCGCTAATGGGATGATTGTAAGAGTTGGGGTCAAATCCAGCCCCGCTTGGAAATCCTTGAGGTGGGTACCCAACAGAGGCGGGTGGGGTCATCATAGATGGTGTACCGCCCCCACTGGCCTGCATGGCAACTGCTGCGGGGTGCTGCATCGACGCTGGAAAGCTTCCCATCGGACCCATGTTGGTGGGCGTCATAGACGTTGGGCTTCCGGCAGCCAGTATCGTCATAAAGGCGTCGTCACGTTGTTGCTGTTGCTGTTGTGGCTGCTGCATTTGCCAAAGAATAATATTTTGCGACGGCAACTGCCCAGTGGGTGACACCTCTGAGGAGCCAACGTTTGCTGCTGTAGATGAGGCTGCTAAGATGGGCATTGTAATAGGCCCCGCCGCGCCTCCGGTGATGCTCGCTAAATGACGCTCCAGGGTATCCACACGCATTGCGAGCATCTGGATCTGCTTCATCATATCTTCCATAATCTTCATCATGGGGTTCATGGCCCCATCGTTCTTGTAACCAAGGTTGGATGAATCGTTCATGATGAGTATCTGTATATCGCTTCTCTTTTCCTTGAAAGAAAAAAAGAAGGAGGAATAACTCTCAAATCAACTTTTCTTTTCTATCTTTTGCCAACGTGCGCGATTCAACAAAGACACAGCAAAACAATAAATAGTATTGGCCCTTTTGCCCCCAGATGAATGTATATATATATATATATATAAATGAATGTATACAGGAGGTCCACACACGGTGCACTTCGAGGCACTTTGTTGCTAAAAGATAAACAAATGCTTTTCGTTTTCAAAAAAGTCCTGGAATAAACACACACACACACACACACACGCTGGAAAGTACTTCTTAGTTTTTAGCACTTGCACAGCCTAAGTTGGAAAAAATACGTGTTGCGCAAGTGCTTGTATGTCCCCACGAATAAAGAAGAAAAAATGCACGATCTGATGACAGCAATAAAAAATGAAAAAACAACAACAACAACGTATCCCTATTACAAATAAAAAAATAAGGTAAGAAGGTTCAATAAAAAGCTGTCTTTATCAAAGAACTCACGAAGAAAAAAAAACAAAGCCCCCAGACACTTTCCACGCTCACACGAAAATATATATGTACAAAGAAGAAGAAGAGCGAAGAATCAGCGATGCCAAAGAGCTGTGATCAGTAACGTTGAAAGCGTCTCAGAAACACTATAAATGGCAACGTAAATAACAAAATACGCAACAGCTGAAAAATGTTTTAAGAAGAAATAAAGGGGCCCTGTAAGAACAAAAAATATTATAATGAAGAACCGCCGCTGGAAAAAAAGAGAAAAGAACGCAAACCTTTGATATGGAAATCAGAGCGCAAATCAAATGAACAAGTATGATAGCCAACAATTACGCTTTGCCTTTTCAGTCTTTCTTACTGGTCCTTCAGTGTCCCAACTTTTAACCCCTAAAAAAAAAAATACTTTTAGTGTTTTTGTTTGTTTGTTTGTTGTCGTTGTACTTGTGTTTTGATATATATATTATTTTTTCGTTTCACCTTCGTTTGTATATATATATATATGCTTTTGTTTGTTAGTCAAAGAGGACTTATGTTTTCTTGCTAGGTTTCCAATCTTGATGTTACTAAACGTCCTTAAAGAAAATATGCCGCTGACACCTCTTTTCTTTTCTTCTCTCCCCTATTTTTCCCTTTTTTTAACAGAGAAAAATAAATGCAGCTTTCTATGTTTCTCTTTCTAGTGACAAACTCTTTATTCTCCTTGCAATAACTATATAATAATTCTTTTTTTTTTTGCTGCTGTTTTCAAGGACAGAAATAAAAAGAAATACTTCACAAAGCCTGTGCACCGTGTACGGTATTGTTTGCCTTTGTTCAATGTATTTATCAATAGTTAATAGACGCAAAAAGAAAAGAAAAGAAAGGAAACGAAAAGGTGAGTAGAAACAAAAAAATTAATATTATATATATCTTTGATGGGTTTCTTTGTTGGCTAAGCCTTATTTTTTTCCCTTGTTTTGAATAGTTCGGTGTTTGTCTATTTTTCTTTTATGAATGCAACTAAAGTAAAGATATTCGGCAACGTGTACGCTTCTTGATGTAGATCTTTTCAGTGTAGGCCTTCTTATTTCTTTTTCCGTTTCAAAATAGATATTCCTTCCTTTTTTTCTTACTCACTCCTTTTAGTGTGTTAACCGTGTACGTTTACGATACAATGGGCACACAGGCTTGACACGAAGCAAACAACGAAACAATTNTCCTTGCTTCTCTCCTTTGAAAGGTGAGCAAAAGTGAGAAGGTAGAAATAGAAACGGGAGAGAGATACGCAACTATAGTAGAACCAAGAGTGAGAAGCGGAGTGTGTCAGATGATGCCAAGTCATAAAGGACTCGCGGCAGCAGCAATAGTAAAAGGCAAAAGTACCTTTAAAAAAATAAGTAGAGTGTATATATATATTTTTTCGTCAAACGATATCACATGTATCTGTACGCAAACAATAATAATAATAATAATAATAATAATGCACATCCACAAATACAGAAATTTTCTCACTAACTGTGTGTGTATGTATGTCTGCGCGCGTAAACAACAACAGCAACAATGACAAGAGACGAAAAAAAAAAACTGGTACTGTATAAATATTATCTGTCCCTCCCTTCTCAAAAAACAAACAAACAATGGAATAATAAGGAGCAAATTGAGTGCGTCACTAGCGGAGGTCTTCATCAGAGTCGATATCCTCTTCTTGGCAATCTCCGACATTACTTGGCACCGCCGGTTGGG
The DNA here is from genome assembly GCA_030849805.1 of Sergeia podlipaevii. Classification (NCBI taxonomy): domain Eukaryota; phylum Euglenozoa; class Kinetoplastea; order Trypanosomatida; family Trypanosomatidae; genus Sergeia; species Sergeia podlipaevii. Next base: position 5,509 of record JASANZ010001707.1, on the reverse strand, counting down.
GTGATGTAGTGCCTTCAGACATCTTAGTACACACGCTTCCATCAACCGTAGGAGGCTGCTTCTGCGCCGGAGCCTGAGGCTTAACGGGAGGCCGCACGGCTGCATGACCAATACTCAGCTTCTTTGCCAAGCGCGATACATCAGAGGAGAGAAAAGTGAAGACTTGATTGTGGGCCAAGGTGTCCTTCAGCTGGTCCGCGTCTCTCTCCGCGTACGCTGCCAACAGTGATGCCGCTGCTTGCTCCTCAGTAGTCCCACAGAAGCCAAATACAGCTCCTAGTCTATTCATTTCCTGCTGTGCCCACACGTCATCGCCGGTGCTAAGGCACAGCACAATAATTTCAAGTCCCGCCTTGGCTGCAGCGCTGGGTTGCTTAAGGCGGCGAAACATATTCTTGCTATCATCGTAGGTGCCATCCGCGGGCGAGGTGGTCACAACGCCGAGCATGCGTTTTTGAGCCTGCACAGCCTCCTTGATGTCGCCACTGCGGATGCAGTGCAATATGTACCCCCGGTACACATCGGGCAGCCGATGCGGGGTGGCGTCCACCGCCTCCCAGGCCAGCTCCAGGACACTGATGGCTTCGCGAGTAAGCCGCTGATATTCACTCACAGGATCCTTTAGGCCCACTGCGTGACTGCCATCCGCTGGCATCGACAGTTTCTGCTGCTGCTGCGCACCAGCTTCCGCTTTGACTCCACCACCATGCAGTTTGCTGATGGCTAAGTTTGCCCCCGCGGCTTTCACCAGCATATCGGACTGCTTGTCCAGCTTGCCGTCCAAGTTGTAAAGCCCTGCGGCTTCCTCAAAAGCAGCGGAGGCATCTTGAAGCAGTGCCGCCGCGGAAGGGGTATCAGGCTGTACTGCGAAATCAGCAAGAAAGCTGCCGAGGTGGTCCATGCATCGGGCGGCAAAAAATGTACTTTTTGCTTTTGAATGTGCCACTGAAGCACTTTTCCAAGCATCCACAGACTTGGGTAGGTTGCGGAGGCTAGTGTAGATCTTGGCGGCCTGCTCGTATTCCTCAGCAGCACCAGAGTAATTAGGGTGCCAGCGCGTCAGTGATGTCTGCGTCCGCTTGCGACCGTGAGCCATCAGCTTGTCTGCCTCTAGCTCCTTTTCAGCATGGCTGCTCATGTTTGAATGTACACGTTTTCCCCTACTGCTCTCCTGCAAACAATAATAAAAAAAGAAGAAGAATATAAGATTACAGTATATATACACACACCAAGCTAGAACAAAAATGGTAGAAGAAAAAATAATGGAAGAGAAAGAGACTTGAAGACTTGCGTGATGACAAAAACAATGTGAGGCCAGCGCAGGCTTATCAGTGGCGCAGTGATCACAATCTGGTACCAGTGACTGTCACGAAGCGTAAAAGTAAGAGATAGAAATAAAAAAAGTGGCGAAAATCCACGGAGACATGTGTTTTTAGTACTATTACTTTCTTTTGTGAAGGAGGCGGCAAAATCCTTTCCTCCTATCTTTCAATACGCGCATGAAACACAAATGATAAATGCTCTGAAGTACAAACTGACTCAACATCAACAAACGAACAAACAACGATACAAACGTCGGGAGCGCGCTTTTTTTTTTTTTTTTTTGAAAGAAACCTACACCCACACAAAGCAACAATAAATGATAAATGCCCCCCCTCCCCCTAGTAACAACAGAAATATATATATCTAGAGAGAAAAACACAACGTTTCATGCGCATAACCACAAAAAAAAAAAAAGAGAGACTGACACTCACATTTAGACAGACAGACACAGTAAATAAGAAGATAAATACAGGAGAAGAAAATATGATATCGCGATTGTCTTCACTAATGACAACAACGACGACAAGAGTAATAAAGATGTTTATACTCGATTCATAAAATGAAATATACAGGCGTTAAAAAAACAACAAATACGCACACATGCAAATATTAAAATGCTTTTTTTTTCTTCACAGCTCCCTCTCTCTCTCTCGCCATAGTACCTTCCGCCTGTCATGTAACATAGGAACCATCGACGCGAAATGCATCACCATTAATATCTCTGACATCGTGCTCCTCTGCTGGCGGAGGAGAGATTATCGTCGCTGGTGCGCGACGCGTGGGCAGCGGCGTAGCATTATTGCTGTCTACCAAGTCTACCTCACGAACACCGCTGACGTTTGGCGTTGATACTGCCGCCACCTCTGCGTTGCTCGGCACTACACGGTCCTTCTCGATGCTTTCTTCCACAGCCTTCTCTTCTTCATCATCCGCCTGGGCAGGGGAGGGGAGAGGAGGAGGAAGACGGCGCGGCTGTGGCGGCGCGCGTGGCGGGTCTGGCGAGGGCTCTACAACTGTCTGTGACTGCTTCTCCTCAACAGGGTACTCCTTCGCCACATCTTCTTTATCGGACTGCTCAAGAGCCGCCACCTTCATCCCTGACGCTGGCACTGCCGCGAATATGTCGTCCAATGCGAGCCCCGCTGCGTCAGGCGAGTGCTCCCGCGAGTGATCCGCCTCTCCGTTGCGGGCAGGGGCCTCCTCTTTCATCGTCGATGTCACCACAATTTCTGGTGGCTCCTCCGAATCCACGTACCGTGTGTATGAGTCCCTCATGATTGGCGGCGTGTGATCGCGCTCCTCCTTCACCACAACCGTTATCGCAACAGGGCTGTCCTCGTTTTCATCGTGGTGGCTGCTGCTACTGCTAGAAGGGGGGACGTCAAGAACCGCCTCGAATGCCTTCTCCTCCACTTTTTCTGCCTTTTGAGCTTCAGCGTCTTCCTCTTCTTCTGGCATTTCCATAATCTCATTGGGTGAAAGCGCTTCAACGTCTTCTACAAGACCGTCGTTCTCCTCGCCCTCGCCGTCAAAGCCATAAATTTTGCTGGGATCACGAACCTTGGCGTCTGTGTTGCTGTCGCTGCCATCGCTATCAGGCTCTTCAACAATTGCATCTTCTGCTTTGCCTCCGTTGTCCACATCGTTCGGTACTTGCTGCTCTGTGGCCCCAGCACCAGCAACACCAGTTGTCGCCTCGGCCTTGTGCTTGACATCATCGGCGGAGCTGCTACTGAAGGAGACCTCCTGAATACCTTCTTCTTCTTCTACGGTAACTTCATGAATGTCCCTCTTGGGCGATGCAGATTCGTCGGCGGCATCCTCTACCACCAGTGCTATCATCTCGACTATCACCTCGCCTTCTCCGCCACCGGGAAGTTGCACAACTCCCTTTTGCTGTGTGGCCTTGTATTCAACCACATTCTTGCGCATAATGTCTGCCAAGCGGTTCTCCTTCTCTTCCTCATCTGGGGAAGCCTCCAGCTCCTCTACTGATGGCGGTGGTGGCGGCGTCCGATGGAGTACCTTGGCGTCGTCCCCTGCAAACCCCGCGGCACCCTTCTTGCCGCCAGCGTGCTCATCGCCTCCCTCGTCCTCGTCTGGGTTCACCTCCTCCACGAGGGCAGTGCTGGGGCCTCGCTCAGTACACGACTGTATCTTTGTATTTGGGGAGGGCACTGCTTTTTCAGGGGTTTCTACCGGGGTCCGCTCGGAAGGAGATAGATACTGTGCGGTGCGTCCTCTGCTCTTGAGGGGTACGAGGCTCTCATTTTGCACTGCTCTTTGACTATCGCGTTCGCCGCCCTGCACGTCACTAAACTCGTCATCGTCTGCGCTCGGCGCGCTTGGGGGCGGCATGGTCTTCTGCACCGCGGCTGCCGGAGGCCCAGAGGAAGCAGCAGGAGGGCCAGACATGAGCTCCACCACGACGGGAGGCTTCTCCTCCACGATGCGGTTCACTGTGCTATCGTGAGTAGGGATGAACCCGCCTTGCTGCTTCAGCCGCTCAATCTCAGCGCTCTTGCGTAGGGCCTCAAGACGGTCTCTCTCGCGGATTCGCGCTGCGTAGTCCATTTCTTCTGGTGGTGCTGGAGGCGCTGGAGCCTTGGCTCCTGCAGGACCCGGTAGTGGTGGGGCCTTCTTTCCCCCGCTGTTCATCGCAGGCGCGGGCACCACCTTTTTTCCTTTCGCGCCAGCTGGCGCAGTACCGGCCGCATGAGCATCGTCAGCCGTGTTGCTCTTTCCACTTCCACAGCATGCACCCATTGCAATATATATATATATATATATAAATGTATAAGTAGGGGGCCCCCTCTAAAAAAGAAAAGATATGCCAGTTTGTGTGTACGTGAAAGATGCGCAGTAAGGGTTATAGGAATAAACTTAATAGTAGTAACAATAGTAATAGTAATAATAATGCAACAAGAATATGAGAATGCAACTACCCCGTAACGATATTCGATGCCCTGCTATAAATAGGGCTTAACGTACGTGTGAATGTAGTATAGAGAGAAAAAAAAACAAAAAACGATTATATAAATATAAATGTGTGTGTTAGAGTAATGCTGACTTGAAGGAAAAAAAAAGAAAGCATAAAAAAAAGAGTTAGAATTGCAAGAGATTATTATTATTACTCATCAACCACCATACGCGTTGCGTGATCATCCGCAAGACGAGCTGAAGAAAGACATAAGAGAGGAAACCGTGAGATGAGCATTACCCACTTACAGAATACCCATCAATCAATTATTCATTTGGTTTACTTCGCTCAATGACACATGAGAGTACCATAGGCGTCTTTTTGTAAAGGAAAAAAAAAATAAAGCGCACGAACACACACACACAAAAAAAAAAAAGTGTTTGTCTGTATAACGATTCGATATGGAAGTGTTAAGGCACACAAGACCCTCCTATTTGCGCGTGTTCATACAGTGTCAGAGAAGATGGTGTGATAGCTGCTCGAGGAAGAGTTGCCATCGCGTTCTCCATCGCCCTGTCCATTCTCCCTGACTGGCAGCAGAGGTTTTTGCATAAGCAATGACGACCTGCTACCTGCCACTGCTGCTGCCGCTGGACCCACGCCATGAGCGTTACCCAAGACTGCTTCCCCTCTACTCCCACCTAACTGCTGCTGAAGGAGCGGGGTGCTGTGTGTGGAGGAGAGCCGTGGTGAGCGGGGCAGCAGGAATGAGCTTGCTCCTGCAGGGACGGTGATACTCTGCTCTGGGGTGCTTCTGCAGCCACTGCTGTGCCTTTCTGCATCGCCTCGCCTCCGTGGAGAGTTTAGAAAGCGTGGAGACACAGAGAAAGATCTTCGACCGCCACCATGGCCAGAGATGGAGCTGGTGCCTACGGAGAAGCGAGACGAAGTACCTCTCCCTTTTCCTTCTGATCTCACAGAAGACGCTGAGCTACCGGGATGGCGTGGGATGCTGCTACATGGACTTCCGCGCTTGTCCGAGTGCACAGAGGAGCAGCGGGACGAGTGTGCTGAACAGTTTGGTCGCCTTGGCGCTACCCGGAAGCGTGGGGTTATGGGCATTGTGTAGTCATCCTTGTTCACCCTATTACTCAAGCTTGGTGGCAGATGTTTTTCCACGCCGTCGTTTTCCCCGACCGTGGCGTCGTCAGAAAGCACTGTTGAGAGGTGCATGGGTGTAATGACACTCGAGGAGCGAGCGTCACT
>JASANZ010001706.1:0-10661 GCA_030849805.1 Sergeia podlipaevii | reverse complement strand
CTGCCAGATACGTTGTCTTTATGATTATTTCATTTTTATTTATTTATTTATTTACGTATCTAAAGAAATATTAATATAGAAATAGCAAGTTGCAGTGGTGTCGTCTTTGTTTCCTGCGTATTGTTTGCTGTATTTTTTTTGTTTGTTTCATCGCCGTTCCCACATATGTGCGGGTATGTTATGACGTGTAGCAGCAAATGTCCTTTCCCCCTGTTTTTTTTTTGTTTCTTTTCACTCAGACGCCCCTTAAGTTACATATTACTCACCCTCCTTTCCCTCTTCTCTCCCCTTCTTTTGCCAACGTGAAATTTTTATTATTATTTGGAGTATTGACCTACGAAGATACTACTGGTCTTACTGTTTGTATTGAAGTCTACATGAGAAAGGGATAGAAGTAGACATTTTAAATTTGTATTTTTCTCTTCATTGCAGTGTGAGCAAACGAAGAGTGTAACTAGTTCAGAAGCTGTCTTATTTATTTTTTTCTTTTATTTGTGATAACCAGGGCACTCTCTCACATACGTGCACGCACACGCCAACAAACGGGAGAGCTTCGGTATTGCGCTACGATCCCTCTTTGCTAATCGTACGGCTGTGAAGAGAACCTTGGTAAGCGCTATATTCATATAGAATTTTCGAGAGGTAAAACAAAAAGCAACAACAGAAAGGCCAGAAAATGCCGGATGTAATCGTTCCCATGAATGAGGTGAACCTGCCTACGTTCCTCAGCAAGCAGGATTACAAGATTCCTACCATTAATCAGAACATGTTTAGCGTTCCCAAGCGTGAGAAGCCATTCAAGACGATGCTGCCACCGACGGAGCTGAAGGGGGTTACCATTCAGCGCCTCTGGGACAACATCTTCGCAGACCACACCAGTTTCCTGAAGCGCTACCACGACAACCGAAGTGAGCTTGACCTTGTGGTTGGCAAGTGGGACTACGCCCCTGATATGGGCAGTGGGTACCGCTTCGTTTCGTTGGTAACTGTTGTGGAGGTGCCACGTGCCGGGACGAAGACGCCTCTCAACGAGGCGCACCGCTTTGCCTACTCCACCACCGAGAGTGGAGGTCTTTTGTTGCTCTACCAGATATCGTCGCAGACTCCTAACGTCCCTACTGGCACTTCGTTCCGCACTGAGGCGATTATGTTCATCACAGCGGATAGCGCGACCTCCTCCTGCTCAATAGAAATTTTAGGTACTTGCCGAAAGATGAGTATGATGTTCACCGCTATTCAAGGTATCGCGACCCCACGTGCTATTAGCGAGATGACCACAGGGTACGCCATGATGGTGCGCATGATCGGTGAAGAGTTGTGTGATGGTGAGATGACGGTTGCGGTGGTGGACGACGCGGGCACAAAGTCGAATGTTTCACCGCAACTGCCAAGTACAGACGCGATTGGCGACATCGATGCAGGGGGAGAGGAGTCACCAGGGTTGGCTTTTCAAGGCGTTCTGCTGGTGCTGGCATTTCTTATCACGTTAGTTCTTTTGTGGTCCATGTCAACAATTCGCAGTACCGCAAACCAAACTTCTGCATTTATGAGGACAGTGACGTATCAAGGTGGGGCTGGTGTGGGCTCTGGCAAAGGGGGGTTTTCTCAATCCTCAAGTACTACTACTATGACGGAGGATCAGGCACTCCTCAACGCGGCGCGCGAGGCGCAGATACAGACTTTAAGATACCGATGGATGGAGCAGCAGAATTCCATTTCCGCTCTGGAGAATAGTGTGAAGAGAATTTGGTGGGTATGTGTGGTGCAGTTTATCGCTATTGTTGGCCTTTGCGTACGATTATTCATGTGAAGAAGGATATATATATGCGTGTGTGTGTGTTCCTTGATGTGATGTGTAGCTCACTCGTATGAGGGTTTTGAATGGACGGCGAAATAGAGGACAAGTCGGAAATAATAGCGAAGGGGAAGGAGGGGGGGGGGATGAGGAATGGGAGAGAGGATAGCTGCGTTGTTGTAGGTTTTTATTCTTTTGGATGATCCGTGCATGGTCGTTATTTTTTTTCTTGTCGAAGGGCGGGCAGTCGAGGTTCAATCTCTTTACCTACTCTTTCTCGTTTTCTCGCACTCTCCTCTATTTTTACAACCTGTATACACAAGGGCNATGCGTGTGTGTGTGTGTGTGCCTTGATGTGATGTGTAGCTCACTCGTATGAGGGTTTTGAATGGACGGAGAAATAGAGGACAAGTCGGAAATAATAGCGAAGGGGAAGGAGGGGGGGGGGTGGGGATGAGGAATGGGAGAGAGGATAGCTGCGTTGTTGCAGGTTTTTATTCTTTAAGATGATCCGTGCATGGTCGTTATTTTTTTCTTGTCGAAGGGCGGGCAGTCGAGGTTTAATCTCGTTACCTACTCTTTCTCGTTTTCTCGCACTCTCCTCCATTTTTACAACCTGTATACACAAGGGCATGTTAACATGTCTTTATCATGATAACAACCTCAAAGTGAAAAAATAACGGAGTTATCTTTTTGATAATTGCTTCTATTCTCCGCTCTTTTTTTTTTGTATTTAGTACGGTTTGCATTCCACTTTTTTCTTGCGAAGAGCGAAACGCTACACGGCGTAGCAATGTATGCCCTCCTTTCACACCTGATGTTGCTTTCTTCTGAAAATAGATGTCACGGTGTACTGCTGTTTACTTCTATTCTTTGCTTCCTATACCGTGACTTCCTTAGCATCGTATCTCCTTTTCTGGCGTCCCCCTTTTCCCCTCTCTCTTTTCGTTTGTTTCAACCACTGGCTCTAGACAAATATATCTTCAACACTCGTAAGAGGCATGCAAAGGGTGAAAAACAACAACAACAACCACAACGTGCGTACAGGCTACCACCAAAGGAATTCGGTTTCTAATCCTTTATTCGCTTTTTCTTTTGTAGCGATTGTGAGGTTTGCTGATCGAAGAGATACAAGTTTTTTTTCTTTTGATTGCCCTAGTTGAAATGGAATTCGGTTTCTAATCCTCCTTCACCCTTTTTTTGTGGTGCTAGCGGGGTTTGCTGATCGAAGAGATCTTTTTTTTTTGCCATTTCACCCCTATTTTCCTTACTCCGCATAATTATCTACCTCCTTACACACACATGTGTGTGTATATATGCGTGTAACCTTATGTTTCAGTGCCCACACTGCTATTCTTCCCGACAGCAGCAACAAAACTATGACCATTCAATCAGTGATTGATCATTAAACACCAACAACAACAACACACAAATAGATCTAGTTTCTACAACTATGGGATAAACAGTTGTCTTTCTTACTTGATACACTCGGATTCTACAAAGTCTTCTTCTTTTTCCCACTCTTTCCTTTGATTTTTGTACTTCTATCTTTAGCTATACAATCACCCAAGGATTGCAAGTGTGTTGTAAGCAAGCGATCCGTATTTAACTTGCATTGCTAGCTTGCTTTATCTACTTTTCTTTTTCTTATATATTTTGTGTTGATACCGAGATAATATTCCAGGGACGTGAGGAACTTGGCATTTTTTTTTCCACAGATAAGCTTATTTTTACGACTAAATAACAGTTAGGAAAAGAGAGTTAGCATAAAGACGGGGAAGTGAACGTTGTTAATAAGACCAAGAAAAATTCCCTTTTCTTTTTCGGGTTTCATACTAGCATGCTGGGGTTTGCTGCAACGCGTGCATTGCGCAAGGCGACAAAGATCGCATATCCAGGAAGTTCCCTCCTTAATTCTCGAAGCCAGCGTGCGAAGCTTAGAAACATGATGGACACGCATCACAAGCAAATGGATCAGTTTGAGGATCAGGTGTTATTTGCTGACATTGGTGGCTCAGCTGCCTCTGGTGCCGGAGGAAAGTCTTCCACTCTGGGACAGAAGAAGCGTGCGTTGAGCAAGCGCCAGAGGACAGGCAAGCACGTGCAGCTGATAGGAGAGCAAGTGGCGGAACGGGCAAAGCACATGACGGACAGCGAGTGGGAAAGTGTGCCAATGGAAGACAAACACGCGTTCACAAAGTTTATGAGCCGCATGCTTCGCGAGCACCCCACAGAAGCAACTGAGCAACAAAGACGCCGGTACTTTGAGACTACCATGGCAGACCCACGTGACCTTGACCCCGCGCGCACCGTTCGAGATGAGTTTGAGCGCATCAAAATGGGACTGCCAGTGCAACTGAAGAACCCGCAGCGCTCCTTGGGTGTTTCCCAGGCTCTTTACGACGCTGCGGATCCCTCGCTTTTTGACCCAGAGAATGTACACGTTCTGGAGAACGCGATGACAAACGTGAAGCAGGTCTTTGCTGATTATGTGCGCAAGAAGCGTGAGGGAGTCAGCACCGAGGCGGAGCGGCGTCAGCTTGCCAACATGACAGCGCAGCTCAACGTTGAGACCCAGCGGCATCTTGCAGGCATGTTCAAGTACGCCGAAGAGAAGCTGCGCAGACACGCTATGGAGGAGCGCGGAAGGCAGCTGCGCGAGCTAGAGAGGTTAAAACGTTTCTATGTGAAGGATCTTTCTTCAGCCGCCTCCTCGAGCGCGATGATGGGTGGTGATGTGCCGTCAGCTTCACCACCACCAAGCGCGTCTGCAGACACGCCGCTGCAGGAAGAGAAGCAACTGCGGCAGCAGCAGCAGCAGCAGCGTCGCCTCACCCGCGCACAGCGCAAGGCTCGTGTGAAGGAGTCGATCAGCAAGGCTGTCGGCCTTGATCTCGACGTGGTGGACAGCCTTCTTTCCGAGTTGCACGCACAGGAGCAGTTTATGCAGTTCTGTGAGGTATTTGCGCGACTGACGCTTGGCCATGGCTTTGAGCATACTCCTAGTGATGAGGGCCTGGACGCTTTCACGGAGAGCGTGAAGAGGCTTTACTCTGCGGATGCAAAGTCACTCAGTATGCTAGATGTGGTGCAGTACATGGCTGCGAAGGACGAGGCGCACCCGGTGGAGTGGGCACAGCGGTGGTATGAGCGGGCGTTGCTGGTGCCCCTCAGCCGCACGCCGGAGTACCGCAGACTACAGGAGATACAACAAGTCGACCGGGATGCGTTAGCGCTACAGACTGAACTAGCGGGAGAGCAGGGAAGAGGGTCGAGCGACGATGCTGCCAAGGCCGGCGAGCAACCCGCTTCCTCACTGAGTGCTCCTGAGGAGTCAGTGCCTGAGAGTAGTAACGTGGTAGCTCAGAAGGCGGAGGTAAAGGCGGCTCGGCTGCGTGAGGAGAAGGTAGTGAACATAGTGGAGAAGATGTTCCTCAAGCCGGACGACAGCAGGCTCCGCACTGTGCACGAGAAGCGTCTGCGCTACTTGGCGTATCTGCAGATGGAGCGCCAGATTCGACAGGCTAGAGCAAACGCGAAGCTCTTTGCTGGAGTCGAGTTCTCTCCTGAGGCGGAGGAATGCAGGGCCTTGTACAAGCAGTTGCTTTCTCGCAAGGAGGCACTAGAGGCAGAGCGGGCTGCGGGGTCCTCCTCTTCTGCCAAGGGGGAAGCTTCCAGTTGTGCGGAGGCTGTGAACGTATTTAATGATCCCGAGGCAGATGCGCTCTTTGGCAAGATCCGCGACATCACAATAAGCGTCATTCATGCCGGCCGTGCAGAGAGCAAGGCTGCTGCCAAGGCCCGCACGGTTGCCAAGGTGCTCGAGGCCGTCAAGGGGGTTGGTGATGCTAATCTGCAGGAGATGAAAGAGCTGCTGGCGGAGCGTAAGCAGCGCGTTTCCCAACGACTGCTCGCGATCATGGAGAGAGACGTGCGTAGCGAGATGCAGTGGCTGGAGCAGATGCAAGAGGCAGAGAGGCCGCCGCTTTTGGCGATCCCTGAAGGTATGTCTTACGTTTCAGCTGGGGAGGTGCAGGCATGGCGTGAACTGCGCGAGGAAGAGACGAAAGCAGCCGGGAATCCCTTTACAAAGAACAATGTGAAGAACAAGGCAATGCAAGCCTCGTTTCTTGGACAGCCCTGGCGTATTCCTGATAAGCCCATGCTGTTCTGGGGGACAGGCACCAAGGCGGTGCAGCAAGCTTTGCAGCACGCTGCTGCGGATGCTGACCGCAAGAGACGTGGAGAGCCTCTGGCGCCACCGTATCCATGCCCAGAGAATCCTTGGGGCTGGAGACTTGTAAAGGACATTTTGGATGACTAGGATGTATTTGTCGCATCATGGATGAAAAGAGAAAATTGCACTAGTTTTCATGAAGCAAGTATACAAACTATTTCCAATATATATATCTAATATTTATGTGGAAAACGCGAGACAAGGACAGCGGTGCAACAATTTCTATAGCAACGAATTTGCTACTGAAGAGAAAAGCGCATTTTTTTTGTTATTCTTTTTTGAGGGTGCAGTTTCGACGAGAGATCACAAAATCAGAAAAGAAATAGTGCAATGTACTTGAACTGTTTTGCCACATCTTTTGCTATTTTTCCTTTATTCAGTTTTAATAAAAGTAAGTTGATAAGATAATTTTCCCCTTTGGAAAACGGGAGGCCATATACTTTTTAACACACTCCTCTTATAGCCTGTTGCAGATAACAAGTTATATTGTTAGCAATCACTTGAGCGATCAGCAAAAAAAGAGAAAGGAAAACATCTCAGCGACTTTTGTTCTCTTCTCATTACACCCACACATACACACCCACACTCCCAATAGCAATCACATCATACATGCAGCAACAGGACGCAGCTCTGGCCAGCTCTCACAGCGATGTTCTGGGTGATGCAAGTATTGTGAATGCGGACAATGCACCATACTCTGCGGAACAGAAGCTGGTAGTCACCGAGCCCATTGCAGATGCCTCTCTCGATTCTGCTGAATATGGCAGCGCGAACCAGGATCCGGATATGGACTGCTGTCCAGCTGTCTCTGGCTTCTTTGGCAAGATTGTTCCCTATGGTGGTACACTTGCTAATGTGTACAACCTGGCAAGCGCGACTTTAGGCGCCGGTATCGTCTCAGTTCCCTCTGGATTTCGCGACTCTGGTGTTGTTGTCTCCTCTATTCTTCTCGTTGTCGTATGCGCGTGCACCATTTACACCATCTACCTGCTTGCCCTCACCAAGGACAAGACTGGACTGCGCTCGTACGAGGAGATGGCTCGCGGTTTGTTTGGTCGTGGATGGGACTACTTCACTGCGTTCCTGATGCTCATCTTCTGCTGGGGCACGTGCGTGGGATACGTTATTTCGGTTGGAGATCTGCTCAAGCCGATTCTTGACGACCCCAACTCTGATGGATTTCTCCAGACCGCGAACGGTCGCCGTCTGCTCGTGGGTATGATTTGGCTTGTGGGCATGTTCTCGTTGTCCCTTCCCAAGCAAATTAATTCCCTTCGCTATGCGTCAGTCGTTGGTGTAACATTCATTATCTTTTTTGTGATTTGCATGATCATCCACTCCGCGCAGAACGGGCTGAAGAATGGCGTTAGCAGTGACATAAAGCTGTCCAATAGTGGCACGAACGCCGTCAATGGCTTAACTCTCTTCATTTACGCTTTTATCTGCCAGGTGAACGTCTTTGAGATCTACGAGGAGATGGCCGTTCAGACACCCAGTCGAATGGCACGTGATGCGATCATCAGCATGAGCGGCGTGGGACTTCTCAACTTCCTGTCCGGATTTTTTGGCTACTGCGACTTTGGTGAGGCAGTGACTGGCTCGATCCTGCTATTGTACAATCCTCGCGAGAATGTGCTTTTTGCTATTGCTTACGTTGGTATCTGCGTGAAGCTGTGTGTAGGCTTTGCCATCTGCATCCAACCGTCACGTGATGCGGTGTACTACTGTCTGCAATGGGGAAAGACCTCTGATGTGAAGTACTGGGTGAACTGGATTATCAGTGGTGCGCTCGCTCTTTTAGCGTTGATTTGCGGTTTATTTATCCCTGACATCACCATTGTGTTCTCACTGCTCGGTGGTATATGCGGTGGTTTCCTCGCCTTTATGTTCCCCGCGTTCTTTTTTATCTATTCGGGCGGGTTCACGATGAAGAAGGTTGGCATCTGGCATTACCTTGCCTGTGTGGTGTTGATTATTGGTGGCGTCGTTGCTGTCGTGTTTGGCACAGCTGCTGCCTTCTACGATCAATTTGCATAAAGAACCAAATGAGAAAACAACCACTACTTGAGGAAAGGAGACGGTGGGCAAGGAGGAGATGGACTGAGGCGCTCATACCGTATCTTCTTTTGCTTTTTGCTGAGGGCCAGCTATAAATATATAACTTTTTTTGTCAATGCCAGAACTTCCTATTTAGCTCCTGTTGTTGTATCTTTTTTTTAAATGTGTCGATGCCGTCACGCGCATATCACTTTTCTTTAACAGAAAAGGACATATTATGTGTATTACGCGCTGGTGGTTATCACGCTCTTTCTTTTTGTTAAATACATGTGTGATGAAGGAGTACTCGCGGTGTTTATCTACATAAGGTGGCGAGGAGGAGGAGGGAAGGAAGAGGGTGGGGGGAAGAAGATGGAGAAATCAGGAATGCTCAGAGCGCATATCAGTCGATGTTTTTTTTCTTTTTCTTATCTTCTTTCTCTTAGTGCTGTTCATTTGGAGGACGGCTATTCTCTTTTTTTATCTTTTCTTTTTAAATTTTCTTCTTCTTGCTAACGTGATGAGCATGCACTGCTGGGTAGCTTTTGCTTCCTCCACACTGTGGAGACTGAATAGGATTGTAACTGATGGTGCTATATACGCCTGCGATTATGCAATAGAGTATGTTATACTAGCTATTTAAACATTTTTTTTTTTCTTTCTCTCACCCCCTACTACTGCTGATTTCTTACAATCCTTTTAACGTGGATGAGGAGGAAACGAACCTGGGTCAAAGAAATGCAGTTGTGTGCGTTTGTATGGCAGATGAGCCTGCCTATAGCGCACCCCAGTTGTTGTCATATTTCTTTTTTATTTCTTAAGCATTTTTTGTTTTCTCCTAGAGAAAGACGAAAATGGCCATTTAATATATTTTTTACATGCTTTAAGCCAAAGTGAGGAAGGAAATACCTATATATACGGAGAGAGAGGGAGACGCATCATATGAATACATAAAAAAAATATATTAAGGTACTTGTTATCTCTTTTTTTTTTGTACACGACACTGTATCTGCGCATGCGCGGAGCATATGACACTGCTATGCGTAAAGAGAGAAACCATCATTTTTTCCCCCATGCTACTCTTTGTCACTGCTTTGATTTTGTTCCCAAAATAGTAAGTTAGCCAGCTTGCCAAACGTATTGCTGCAGAGTTTTTTCTAGAAAGGCAAAGGACATACCGACTGTTTTCAAGAACTGAGGTCGATTTTCCTTTTTTTTTTCGTATAAAAGTTTTGCCTCAAATCTTTTCAACTAGTTAGACACACTCACACACAATTTGTTTTCCAAGGGAGCAACTGTACTGGAGTACACAGACGCACACAAGAGTGAGGTATGCCTCGTGAATTAGGAATGAGCGTCGACCTCGACGTCACCTCTTTAAACGTGCTTCCCGAAGAACTGAATGAGCTTGCTTTAGACACCTCTTACGAGATGTCTCCATCATCTCACAAGAGAAAGGAGATGGAGCCAGATATGGAGGTCACAGTCAACGGTGATGTTTTTGACGGTTCTTCAGCTGAGGAAGAGGCACAACACCACACCAACATGCGTAAACAAGTTCTTAGTCGTGTCTCTAATGCAGTTCCACATGGAGGGTTAATTGCTAATGTGTACAACCTGGCAAGCGCGACTTTAGGCGCCGGTATCGTCTCAGTTCCCTCTGGATTTCGCGACTCTGGTGTTGTTGTCTCCTCTATTCTTCTCGTTGTCGTATGCGCGTGCACCATCTACACCATCTACCTGCTTGCCCTCACCAAGGACAAGACTGGGCTGCGCTCGTACGAGGAGATGGCTCGCGGTTTGTTTGGTCGTGGATGGGACTACTTCACTGCGTTCCTGATGTTCATCTTCTGCTGGGGCACGTGCGTGGGATACGTTATTTCGGTTGGAGACTTACTTGTGCCCATGTTAAACAGTGCCAACACTAGCCCGTTTCTCCGGACTGCGAACGGTCGCCGTCTGCTCGTGGGTATGATTTGGCTTGTGGGCATGTTCTCGCTGTCCCTTCCCAAGCAAATTAATTCCCTTCGCTATGCGTCAGTCGTTGGTGTAACATTCATTATCTTTTTTGTGATTTGCATGATCATCCACTCCGCGCAGAACGGGCTGAAGAATGGCGTTAGCAGTGATATAAAGTTAGTAAATAGCGGTACTACTGCAATAAATGGCTTAACTCTCTTCATTTACGCTTTTATCTGCCAGGTGAACGTCTTTGAGATCTACGAGGAGATGGCCGTGCCTACGCCAGCGCTAATGGCACGTGATGCTTGTATCAGCATGAGCGGCGTCGCGCTTCTCAACTTCTTGTCCGGATTTTTTGGCTACTGCGACTTTGGTGAGGCAGTGACTGGCTCAATCCTGCTATTGTACAATCCTCGTGAGAACGCATTGTTCATGGTTTCTTACATTGGTATCTGCGTGAAGCTGTGTGTAGGCTTTGCCATCTGCATCCAACCGTCACGTGATGCGGTGTACTACTGTCTGCAGTGGGGAAAGACCTCTGATGTGAAGTACTGGGTGAACTGGATTATCAGTGGTGCGCTCGCTCTTTTAGCGTTGATTTGCGGTTTGTTTATCCCTGACATCACCATT
>JASANZ010001705.1:0-10622 GCA_030849805.1 Sergeia podlipaevii | reverse complement strand
CGCTCACTGCTGTTCTCCAGTCCAACAAAACACCCGAGGAGCGCCTCAGTGAGATGAGGAAAGTTGAAGGATTTGACGGATTCAAAGAAGCGGAGTCCGATGGCGAACACGAGCATCTGATGCCACTGCTCACACTCCTTGGCACTGCGAACGGCACAGCAGCGAAGGAAGTGGCCTCGATTCGTTTTGGCGAGACAAACGTGCGCCATTATTTATATGAACACTGATTGCATGCAACGGTACATAGTTTGGTTATAAACGCACTTATTATTATTATTATTATTTTGAAACCTCCATTACAATTTGCGTACATCTATGTACATATATATTTCTATCCTCTCCCTATTCTGTTGTGTGCAATCGAATGAAAAGCAACAAAAAAAGCTGAGAGCATCAGTGCCTTCCTCGCACACTCACACACAAAATTGCAAGCACATGCGCGCAATATGCCTCCCAATTGGTCTCCTCTTTTCTACATCCACTATTTTCTTTTTTGTCTTGAGCGGAGGAGGCCTTTGCCCATGCCCCGCAAGACCGCCGAGGCAAGCACACAGCCATTGGCCGCATCCAAAAGGCGCACGTCAAGAAAAGCTGCAAACCACGAACAGCCCAGGCACACGACGAATGCGTGCATGGAAAACAATGTGCTGCTGGGAAGGAAAAGTCATCCGTGACAGGATTCGAACCTGCAACCCTCTGATCCGTAGTCAGATGCTCTTCCATTGAGCCACACGGACACGGGTGCCGCCAGCGGGCACCAATTTCTCTGTGCTTATTGGGAGTGTGGCAAGATTTCACGATTATGTGACTCGCACCTGTGGCTGCTTAGCTCAATGGCAGAGCGCGGTCCTAGTAAGACCGAGGTCAGGGGTTCGATCCCCCTAGCGGCCTTCCGTTTTTTCAATTTCAAGAATTTTTCAGGTTTGAAGAAAAAGAGGTTTCCTTCCGGCCGGAATCGAACCAGCGACCCTGTGATACCTGCTAAACTCTACAGTCACATGCTCTACCAATTGAGCTACAGAAGGTTGACACAGATCGTCATTTCAACACAATTTCCTCATAATAAGGAAACTTGATGATAATGTTCAGGTTGCTTTGTTGGACGTGTCCGTGTGGCTCAATGGAAGAGCATCTGACTACGGATCAGAGGGTTGCAGGTTCGAATCCTGTCACGGATGACTTTTCCTTCCCAGCAGCACTTTTCCCATGCACGCATTCGTCGTGTGCCTGGGCTGTTCCCGGGTTGATGGGCGGGCGGGGAGGCTGCGACGGTGGCCGGGGGGCCATGGCGATAAACGCGCGGAGCGCAGCGACGCAATCGCTACCTAAGAAAAAAATATGGAAAATGAAACGGAAGCAGGGAAAGAAAAAATGTGCAGCGAAAGAGGGGAAAGGCAAAACCGATGCAGTGCAATTCAGACGCTCACCAAAAGAGCGACAACTTTGCGCACACGCGGCACAATATACAGACAAAAAGAGGAAATGATGCTTTTTCTTTTTCTTGTAGGATTAGATAATGATTAACAAATCTCCTTCTCAGAAATATTCACCCACACGCAGATACGCACACTCCCTCTCCACCGCGCTACTACTTATTTGCCAGCTGCAGAAGCTCGTCCACGATGGCCTTGGCACGCTTGTCCATCTTTGCAGATGTGACGGCGTACAGTCCAGTCTCGAAGTTGGAAACCAGCTCGGCGGCACCAGCGTGATGCAGCTTAGCGTGCAGTACGTGGAGCGCACGGGCGACGAGGAGCGGCTTGCCAAGCATCGTGTAGTACTCCACTGCCAGCGTATGCGTGCTGGCGAGATGACCACGGTGGGCGAGGAGGTCCTCCATGTAGCGCCTAGCCTTGCCGAGCGGGTCGCTTAGGTCAAGCGTTTCCGCGTCAATGTAGTACTCCTCGCGGAGCTGCTTCAGTCGCTTCACCTCGTCCGCCGCGACACCGTCGAACACAAACTCAGCGCGAGGCACGTGTGCCGCCCGTGCCGCCTCCTCGCCGGCCACATGGATGCACATGTACGTGCGCACCACCGCGGGGCAGAACTTGAGAAAGAACTTGTTCTTCCCCATGCAATCATCGCAGTCAATCACGTTGAACCACGCACGCATCGTGTTGCGCCGGAAGACGTAGTTATGGAAGTCGCTCAGTTCGTCGTGGTTCTGCTTGTGGTGGAACTCGAACATGAGCAGATTCTGCAGCGCTGAGATGTAGTCGCCCTGGCGGTAGAACGCCTCACCCACCTCACGCTCATACCACGAGCACTGCGACTCGAGCGCAGTCAGGAAGGTGTCACCGGGCACCGTCGACGGCTTGTAGAACAACTGCATCACCTCCTCTCCCTTGGCCACATCATTAGCGCGGAAGTAGTACTTAGCCGCCTTGGAGTTCATGTACTTGTCCTGCAGGTCCAGCTGCCGCGCAAAGTCAGCCCGTTCTGCCGCCTCCGCCGTCTTGCCTTCACGCTGGTAGATCTTCGCCTTCTCAAGATACAGCAGCTCAAGAGTAGGGGTGTGACGAATGGCCTTGTCGATGTACGCGTGCGCCGTGGCGTAGTCGCCCATGCGGCGGTAGTGTGTCGCTAGGAAGGTGTGCACCCACAAGATGAAGCACGGGTTGTGGTGAGCAGCGTCGCCGCCGAAGCTAGCAAAGTCACCGGCAACCAACTCCTTCTCCCACTGCAGGAACACCTCACCCACCAGCGCCGCGCGTGAGGGGTTCTCGTAGAGCGACTTGAGCACACTGAAGAGAGACGGGATGAGGCGGCAGATAAATACTGACGCGTACGCCGCAAGGCGCTCCTTGAATTGGTCAAGCGGCACACAGTCGAGAGCGTGTCGCTTGGCGTAGTCGCTGCGCGGGCACGCCTCCAGCACCTGCTCAATGAGCTCCATGTACCGCTGCACATCGCTCCTAGGGCGAAGAAGCGAGTCTAACGAGATCTTGCGCAGCCCTGCGATCGCGGCGATGCAGTCCGCCTCGGCAATGCCCATGCGGATGAGCTCCATGTACCGCTTCTCCGCCTCCGCCTTCTGGCCGAGCTGCATGCTCGCACGCGCGCGAAGCTGCAGCTTCGTCTGCGCATCCTTAATTTCCGCGTCGTGACGCTTGAGCAGCTCAATGGCACGCTGCGGGGCCCCGCTTTCGAGCGCGAGCTCCACGTGATACAAGTGCGACTCACTCACCTCCACCGGATTTTCGCCAACGTTCATGATGTCCGCCATCACATCCATCACAGCTGCAGCCAGCTTCACATTGCCAACAGTGCGGTGAGCGCAGGAGAGAGCGATCCAGTTGGCGCGCACACTAGACTTGAGCGTCACCATCTTCTCGCGCGTCTCCAGGAAGCCATCCCAGTCGCGTACCTGCACGCTCGCCGAGGACACATCGCGCAGCACGTTCGTGTTGGTGTTCTCCGTCACAAGAGCTTGCTTGAACGCCTTGAGGGCCCCAGGGAAGTCCTTGTCATTGCGGCGGCACATGCCAAGCGAGTGCCACGCGATGGTAGAGGTGGGGTGCAATGAGATGGCCTTCCGAATCAGCTCGAAACCCTCCTCCTTGCGCTCCAGGTTGTGCAGCGTCAAGCCCTTCATCGCGATGGTGTCGGCGTGGTCTGGCGCGATGCTGAGAATAGAGTCAGCGGAGCGGAGCGCCTTGGTGTAGTCGCGATTGTCGAACTCGCGACCCATCTTTTCAAAGATGCGCTGCTGAGCATGGGGAAGAACTGTTTGTGTTTCAGCCATTTTTTTTTTTTTGACTCACTCTCCCTTCTTCCAAAAGAAAAGTCGCTTCTCTGCCTTCCTACAATATAGCTTACTATAAACACACGGAAGTAACGCTTTTCGCTGGTGCCAAAAACTAACAGTTACAGGAAGGTAAAGAACGGAACAAGAATGAAATTACGCCTCCTTCCTTCTTTTCTTCAGTGGCCTTATACAGTCAAACACACACGCACTCTAGACGGACGCTAGTAAAAGAAAAAAAAAGTACAACTATAAAAAAAAAAATAAGAACTGGGTTTCTCTAAAAATGTGAACAGACGACAAGCGCAGAAAAAAGAGAGAAAGAAAAGTAGGTTACAAATACGCATGCCAGTGCAAAGGCACAAACGCAGATGAAAGGGTACACTTAAGGCATCTCAAACCGCAGAGGTCACCCCACAATGAACAGCGCCTTACTTCAAGAGCTAGGTACTTTGAGGGTATTGTTAATATTTGTTTATTATGCAAGAAATGCAATAGTCTGTTAAGATACCATCGTCTGTGGTCACCCGCATCGTTACTCACAAGCCGATAGCTTGAACGTCTTGTCCACAACAGTGAACTTGCGCCTCTCGTCGATAGCTGTGATGTGACAGCTGAAGGAGGATACCCTATCATGGGGCGGCGGTGGCAGCGTGAAAGATGTCACGCCAGCATCATAGGTCAGAGTGGTTGCCTTGACCGCTACCGCGCCATCTTTTGTATCTACTGCTGTTGCATCACGCACCTCTACTTGCACCACCACATCGCGACTGTGTTTCTCCGCGATGCCGTCAAGATGAACGCGGATGGCCTTCCCAGGCGTCTTCTCAATCACAACCGCAACGTTGGCCTGCTCTTGCAGTGCGGTGTTGGCAACGTAGTACGTTGTCATCCATGCAAAGAGAAGTGCCGAGGCGAGAATGCGGGGGAAGACTTGCACAATGGCAAATATGCATACAAGGTCCCACAAGTGACGCGAGCCAAGCCTCTCCTTGTTATGGCGCGCAATCACAATGATATAGGCAAACGTCATGAGCAGAAAGAGCATGACACCATCCCCTAGCAAACGTATCTGCCCTCGGCGGCGGTTCTCATCGGCATACTCGAAGCCCGGGCCGCTGCTTCCGCGAGCTTCACCACTACCACTAGCACCACGCGCACTACTACTGTTTTGCCTCAGCGCTGTGTAGGCCTCGTTCACCTTCTGAAACGCCTCCGTGCCGTGCCCGGCTGGGGAGGTGTGACTGTCGGGATGCAAGTGTTTTGCCAGAATAAAAAAGTTCCGCTTGAGACGCTCCTCATCGAACTGCTCACCAGCTGCAAAGCCAAGACGCTCCGCCATGTTGTCAGACTGCCAGCGGCACGCATCAATAATTCTCCGCTCCTCTGGAGAGTACGCATCAAAGGTGGTGCTACTGCCGCTCGTTGATTGGTGCCGTGAGCTACAAAACAACACACTCTTGTTGCTGCTTCTCACGAGGGTTCTGCTATGGGTTGCATGAAGAAGGCGAAGCCAGTTGACTGAAGGCAGCGCAAAGTGTCCTACAGCACGACGGGCAAGACGTAGCGAGACCCCTTGACACAACTTTCCGCTCATAATGAAGGGCACGCGTACCCCTTTTTTTCCCTTCTTTTTGTTCCGAGTGAGTGATAAAAGAAAGAGAGAGAGAGAAGAACAGAGAAAGAAAAAAAAGATAAAACATCAGTATATAATATAAGAGACAAAATAGAGAAAAGTGAGTACCGTGGGTTTTCATTTTTTTTATGAGATAAAAGGATACTGTCAATTTCTCACATTTCTAGTTGCAACAGAAATAGCCAGCTTAGATATATATATATATATATATGTGTGAACCGGAGGGTCTCTCAGCAGTTACTGACACCAATATTCACACTTCATCAGCACTCGCTTATATATAAAAAAATGCAAAACTCTACCACGTCACAAAATTCACACTCACGAGTATGAGCTGCGCTGGGGCGGCGCTACCAAGGTTTGCTTCTCTCGTAGTAGTTGCTGAAACTCGCGTTCAGTTTGCCTCAATCTCTCGCGCTGACGCCATATCTCCTCTTCCTTTGCACGCAACAATTTATCCGCCGCCTCCGCTTGCCTTCGCTTTTCTTCTTCTGCTTCCATGGCGGCAGCGTGCGCCAGGCGCTCTTTCTCCTCACGCAGTTGCTCCAGCCGACCTACAAGAGTGAGCTCCTCGCGCTCTTGTTCAGCCAGACGTGCTGCTGTGGGGGAGGAGCGAGATGCACTGCGCATGGGCCCGGATTTCGATGCAGCTGCAGATACCGTTGCAACGTGAGGAGCCTGCCCAACACGCGGGGAGGTCTGCATTCGTTGAGAAGGGGATTGTGAATGCTGAACTCGCTGGTGCTGCTGATCATGTTGAGGAGAGGATGAAAAAGTGGAGTGCCCAAAGCGATGAGCGACGGCCGAAGAGGCACGGCTACGACTAGGCGGACACGGAGGAGGCAGGTCTTGCTGTGTGTCGGTGTGCCACTCGGTTTGCGGCTGAAACAAGTAGAGCTGATCGTATTCGTGAAGCTGCGCGAGCGAGCGAAGGTCACGCCACTGCAGTGTAGCGTCATCATATATCTGCACTAGTGCTATGGTGATCCGAGAGGTAATATCAGGAGCGTTGCGGGGCCGTAAACAGGCGGCTTCCGCGCTGAAGACCACAGCGAGATACTGCTCAAGTTCGGCAATACTGCGAGGCATATCGTCGAGGGTCACCTCTAAGTTCACCTTTTGACCATACAGATCTGCGCAGCACAGAAGCGTATACATTGCAATGTACAGACAATTAGATGAATATGTATATAAGTGTATGCGGAATAGCAAATATAATCTATAAAAATTCTAAACAATGAGAAGTACAAAAAAATATGTATATCGAAGAACAGAAAGGGAGAGTGTGCAGCACGCCACCCCGTCAGTCCTCTCTAGTTGACTGCTGACTTTCTGCTTATGCTACAACGATTGAGAAAACAAGGCAGGAAAAAAAAAAGAACGGAAAACGAAAGCAACGCTATCCATAAAGCGGTATAGAAGGACAAAAAAAAACCCACAGAGAAATCATATAGCATACACACATGCACGATCTTTCTCTCTCGGTTTAATGCTTAGACAAACATCACTATTCAATTAGGTGTTTATATGAAGGCACACTGCCTCTATTTATAATATAAGTTTTATTCATATTTGCCTCTACTGATTAAAAGGGGATTAACCGATTCTGATTCTGCCTAAAGAATTTGGCCAGCACAACGATAATTGTGTAGAGTGCGAGCACTTCCTCGCGGTTCACATCCTCCATCCTTTCGTATTGCTTTAACACACCTTCTTCAGCGGTTGCTAACGAATTGGCAAGTGCACCGCGCTGGTTCCCATGGACACCCTTCCACTCACCCAGAACCCGAACTTGGTCACAGCACGTGCGGAAAAGGTCGTGCACCAGACGGTCTGTGTCTGGGTCCAACGGGGTATCCAGCGCGCTCAGGCAGGCCACAAGCCACACCCCATACCCAGCTGACTGCTGCCCAGCATGCGAGATGGGCATGAGATAGCGCAAGAAGTGAAGAAGACGCCGCTGTGCATCGGGAAGATCAGAGGAGAGTGGGGGCAGAATAACTGGGACTAAGGTCCTGATTCCGTTCTTGCCAGTGTCGATCTCTTCTTCCTCGTCCACCTCCTTGTCTTCCCCTCCTTCCTCGTCCGCGTCATTATCGCTGCTTTCCGCACGTTGCTGCCGAGCCACCTCCTGAGCAGCGCATACGTTAGACTCTCGCGTCCTACGCAAAAATCGCTGAGTAATCACAGTGAAGAGGGCTGTTGTGTTTGCACAGCTCAGCCAGACAAATTGCGACAGCGTTGGCTGAGCGGCAGTTTCGGGACCGGTGCAATCCACAAACTCGTGCCAGCGTCGGATGCTAACCTCCTCCAGTGTTATCACGTCCGCTTTTCTCTTGTAGAGCTCGATGACGAGACGCCGTGTGTCGACCAACGAGACAATATCAGCGTCTGCAAACTGCAGCAACGCCTCCTTCATCGCACTCCACGTCTCTGCGTTCACACACGCGCGAATATCGTCTTCTGACGGTGGCGACGAATTGTTGCCACTGCGAAGCTCAGCGAGGAGTGCGTCCACGTCCTCCACCCCCGAACGAACGAAAATGACGCGCTCTCGCGCGGCCGTCATGCGTTGCACGCAGGACTGAACAAAGTCATCTGTAGGAGCTTGCGCCGCGTCTAGCGTGGCTTGCTTGAGAGTCGTTCCAGGAAAGTACTTGTCTAAAAGACTCAACCGCTTCGGCTGAGCTGAAGATGCGGCAGCGACACCACCACTACTACTGGTAGCCGTCGTAGGCTTCTGAGTAGTGCCGCGCTGCTCCCCTTCTGCAGCGCTAGCATTTGCCTGTGATGGACCCGATGACGGCACGTTGCCCTTACGTTTCTCTTCGCCTTCGTCGGATGAGCTATCATCACCTCGTCGGGCACGTTTCCGCTTCATGGGAAGAGCTGGCGCACGTGCTGTGGAAGTAATGTCAACTGCCACCAGCTTCGAAGCGGGAGCTCCGCTTAAAGCTGCCGTGACGTTGTTGGCTGTTGGTGCTGCTGATGAAACGCTGGCAAATCCATTTTTAAAGTGTGTATAGGTTGCCTGCCGCGCCTTCTTTAAATATTCCCGTGCTTCGTCCATATGAAATCGCAAGCTTTTGCTAGAGTACTATAGAGTGGAAAGTATAGAACTAAATACGGGTGTCGTGCGCTGACAAAAGCTAACAGAATGATGAGAGGGAGGGAGAAAAAGACCAGCAAGCACGTATAGAAAGCTAGCATAAAGATAGAGTTCCTGCAAACAGCAAGATCTTCGTTGTGTAGGTTGAGATTTTTTTTTTTTTTTGGCTAGATAGCGAGATAACAAAGATACACACATCTCATCGCAAAAATAAAAACCCAAAAAGTTCGTTTTTTCTTTCCCCAGTAGAAAACAACAACAACAGCAACAAAACATCATCACAAGAGAAAGAAAAGCAGCGTCATGTTGAGTTTGATGTTTCAAAAACCAAAGTTTTTGGGATGTATATACCTCAGTTCCAATAATAATAACAGAAACACACAGCACATAGACAAAAAAGAGAAGGAAAGAAATAATAATATAATTGTCAGTGTTGTAAGAATTCCAGAGATGCTATATATATATATATAAATTCTTTCCAATGTTTGAGGGAAGAAAACAACAGCAAAATATCGTAGTTTACATTTGCAAAAAAAAAAAGAGAAAAAGAAAAAAAAAGAAAGAAGAAGCAAATTTGTAGTAGCGACGCAATGTTTAAAGAGGGGGTGGACATAATGCATCTGTTTCTATTTCCCATGCACGCTTTCCGTCTCCCACAGCATCATCTCTCTCTCTCTTCATCACAAGTACCGAAAAGAGACACGGCCAAAAGGAGGAAAAAAAAAAAGGCAAGGTGGGCACCTCTACCTGCTGGAAAGGCGATCAGCTGAAGCTGCGGCCGTTGCGCGAGATATCTTACCTGTATTGATATCAGTGGCTAAAATATAATTTTCGTATAACCGCTTCTCCGTTTCTTTCTTCTTTTCGATTCTGTCTGCATACATGTGTTGCACAAAGTCCTTAAGAGGCACTGGCTTTGGCTCTGAGTACTTGTACTGGACACTCTCGCGCAGAGTCTTCAGATTCTGCTCTCTATTTGCAATGGCGGTGTCGTGCAGGCGCTTCGCCGATTCCGCTATCTCGTCCCCATCCATCTTTTGTGGTGGGCGTCCAGAGGGATTCTGGGGGTACACGCGTGCATCTAGCATCTGCTTATTTGCCTCCCTCTTTTCAAGAGATTGCGTGTAGAGACGTTCAGTCACCTTGTCAATGTCCTCCTTAGACATTTGTGGAGCTGGGCAGATGGGAAAGGGGTCGCGGGCCTCGACAGGAGGAGCCTGTGTTGTCACACGCATTATGTGGCGCTCCATCTCCTCCGGCGTGAGCCGCTTTGTTTTCCCATATTCTTCAACAGAGCCCATTCTTGCTAGCTATGCCAGAGAGACGTGATCGTATAAGGTGAAATCTTTTCTTTTCAAGTGTAAATAAATAAATATATATCTAGAATGATTCGTGTTTCTTTGTCAAACGATGGAAGATCTACGTGAACAAAGTGATATTGTTGAACTAAAAGTCAGAAAGGAGAAAAATAAGAAACACAGTATAAAGCAACGACCCTAGATACCCCTTCAAAAAAAGAGAATATATCGCACGCCAAAAAAAAAACAATATAAGCGCAAAATAAAGTAATGCCACAGGAAGTCCACGTTTCTACCATACACAGAAAGGGCCGAATACGCCGCACTCCCCCCCCCCCAATACTAGTCCTTTTTTGTTTTATTTTGGCATTTTTTAAATTTTTTTTTAGGAAGCATGTAAAACTTTTTTTTCCTTTGCGCAGTAAATAAGAAGGAACGAGATAGACCACATATCTGAAACCTCTGACTATTCTTTCTTTCATGTTTTCCCATTATTGTTTGACGATTGCTTTTGAATGTAAGTTTCTGAAATAAACTGAAAAAAAAGTACCGTAATGGTGATAAAAAAATATGTTAGTAAAATTCTTTTCCTTCATGAAACATAGAGCCCAACATAGTGATCTTCTCCACTACAATATATATATATATGTATGTATATCGATGCCGCAAAAAACAAAACGCATTCAGGTAGGAGGAAAACATAGAAAAGGGAGATTCCCCTCCATAGCACACACACACACTAGAAAACCTGAAACGAATGCACTCAATAAGTAATATATAATCAAACAAGAGGGGAAAAAGCAACAAACGCGCCTAGTATCAATAGGGTCAAGA
>JASANZ010001703.1:0-10439 GCA_030849805.1 Sergeia podlipaevii | reverse complement strand
ACAAGCATATATCCGAGACACCGTCGATGAGATGCAACTCATAGTCCTTGAAATCTGATCGGCTGCATGTGCGTGTACGTGCGTGCATGGTATGTATGAATGTGTGTGTGCGCGCATGATGCATAACAATCGACCAATAATCGGACCACCCGGTATGAAGTCAAACCAAATGCAATCAATGGCTGACGCGCTTGAGTTGTTTGGTTGTTTGAGTGACGGCAATGTTTTGTTATTGTGTACTTGTTTTTCGTGTTTGATTTGTGTGTTGTGATGTAGTGCGTTGTACTGTGTGTTGCGGCATGATAATGTTGTGTATCGAGCGAATAATTCTTTTTTTTTTTTCTAAACGTTTTGCGGAATATATTGAACGGATTGGTTTTTGTTTTCTTTTTGCTTTTTTAAAAATATTGTTTTGTTGTTCTACTTTTTTTTTTTTTGGTGTGATATAGTAAGTGGCATTAGACACTTTGTTGTGTCATATATTTGACGGTAGTGAAGAGGCATATCTGCCTCTTGTGGTGCCTTTTTTTTTCTTGTGGGTGTGTGGCTAACAGGATTTTTTTAGTTGTTAGCTGCGCTAGCTATTATAGTTTCTGATATTTAGTTTTTTTTTGGTTCTTGTGTAGACGGGCTGATATACCTACATATATTTGCGACGTGCGTTTATTTTGCTTCATTTTTGTAGAACATAGTATTTTTTTTTTGTCATTTTTTTGGTGTGTCACTGTGTGCTGTACACGTGGTGGAAGTTTATATAGGTACAGATATATTGTTTACAGTAATAGTTGCTTTCTCAATTAGCTTGGGCAAAGGATTATAAAAAGGTCCTTTTTTTGAAGTTGAAGAAAAGAAACAAGAAAGAGAAGAACGTATCCACTTTTTGGGACACCCAGAGGTCACAGTTTTGCCATCGCTACAGCAACGAAAACCGATACAGCTATGGACGTGAGCGACCTCCCACCGCGTTCCTCGAGTAGCGCCTTGTACGAGTTTTTACGGAGCTATGTGTCAACTGCTGAAGAGAATGCTACCCCAGAAGCAAGCGACCGTAGTCACACTGCCACATTGCATTTTTCGTCTATTCCTAGTTTAAAACTGGTCATGTGCGCTGTCTTTCCATATGAGCCTCATCTTTCCCACCGATACCAAGTGAATGGTCAATCTTTCGCAGCTTCAAGCGAGGAAATTGCCGTTGGTGTGGCTTTACGCGTTTCGGCCTCGCTGAAAGAGGAACCAAGCGACCAGGTTCTCACTATGCTTAACAGGGCGAGCTTCACAGAGGCCAGACTGGCAGCACGTCAGGGGGAGTCGACTAGTTGTCAAGACCCACCGCGATTGTCGTGTCCCATTGTTAAGCAACGACCAAATTTTACTCGCAAGAGTCCACCCAGCCACAGCAGCGGCGGCGCCACCACTACCACCACGACTCCCTTCGTTAAGGTGCCGCTTGGGCCATCAAGGAGCACTAAGGCGAATACCACTTCGAGTGGGGCAGTTGAGGAGCTTCCGCTTGAGATGGAAGCCAAGGGGCGGCTCTTTTACCTGCTGGACAGCATGAATCGGCTATTGCGTGAAATAGCCTCTGCAGATGATGGGAAGCAAACTGCCCTTAGCAGAGTGTTTTTGGACGGAGACGATGAGGAGGAGGGCGTGCAATGCGAGGGTCAGACGAGTGAACAACGAGCAAAATCAGCGCCAGTGACGGTTGAAGTGGTTGCGGCCGGAAGCTGTCGCGAGCAGTCTTGGCAGGGGAGGCGAAAAAATAAGACGGTGGATGAGAGAGAGAAGCCAACGCCTGCAATCGGCCATAATAGCAAGGGCTTTGCTGCTGAGGGTCAAATGGACTTTGAGAAGCTGTCACCGTTACAGTGGACCCGATTCTTGGATGTGGTGCTGGCCGTGTCGCAACACCTATATGAGACGCTTTTTCAACCACTCTTGGAGAATGGCACGTGCAGACACGATGATAGTATTGATGATGAAGTGGCAAAAAAAAACTTCACCAAAGCCAGCAGCAAGGTAAAGGTCCGGCCCACTCCGATGCTGAAGTCACTGCACGCATGCCTCTACACGTATGTAACGGACCGAGTGGCATCGGCAACGGCGGCAGAGAGCGGAGGAAAGGCCGATGCTACGGCTTTCATGACAGCAGAGCAGCAACTTCACGAAGTGAGGCAGCAGGGAACACCAGCCGCGTTGTGGGTGTGGTTCTTTGGGGCTAGCGGACTTGCTAGGGCGACTTTTATGGAGTTTCAGCAGCAGCAGCAGCAAGGAGTGAAGCAGGAGCCGCCACCGCCCCAACGGTTCAGCAGTAGGAGCTCGAATGTCCCGAATGGGCATTCTTTTGGCTTTCTACTTGGCCTTTCTGATTACCTTGCAAAGCAGTACTTGAAGCGTCATCAACCGCCGCCACCGCTGAAACAGCAGAGTGGTGCGATAGTGGTGAATCCATTTGAAATAGTCAAGGCTTTTGGGGAGGCCATCGGGGCTTTGTCCTCCCCAAAGAGTGGGCGAGGCAACGCTAATGATCATAGTTATATCTCTGGTACACCTAAAAACCCATCGGTTGTGCCGAGCGGAGGGTCTTCACCGTCGCCTTGGAAGCCTGTTGGGAAGGACAGTGTTGCACCGCTCAGCTTGGGTATCACACCTCCTGTCTCAGGGAGAGGGCCTGGCGGGGAGCCTGGTATGCAGTTTGCTAGTATGAATACCTCCTATAGTGCGGTTGATCCCTCGCTCTTGACATCACGAGTGCTTGGAGCCGGTCAGTCAGTTGATGTGTACGCGGACCACGTCGTGTCAACCTTCCTAGACTGCATGCGGGAACGAGGGGAAGCGTGCTATGAGCGGAGAGATCATATCGCTGATATTGGTAAGGCCACGATCGCCACTTCGGCATCTTGCTGTGCCGGGGTGCGCAGATCGGTGGGATATCTAGCCAAGTACTTTGTGTCTCCTGACAAGCCCACTCCTCACTCTGCGCGCACACGCACAGACGTGGCTGCTACTCTCTCTCTCGTCACACCACAGCCAGTCGAGGCACTGTTGACTGGACGTCAGCAGCGCAGTCACAGCCGAAGCCAGAGTTCGTATCGCGGGCGGCACCCACAGTCCTTGCTAAGTCGCCTTGAGAGGGATCTGAGTTCGTCTCGCTACGCCCTCCAGTTTGCGGTGAAGCTGGGTACGCTATACGCAACACATGACATCAATGCGCTGCTTCAGTTGCAACCCTCTCTGTCACCTTTGAGCACTGCAGCTGAGGTGGCAGTTGCACCTGTCAACAGGGCAGCTATGCGAAGGACCGCATCGGACGCAAGCATTTCACCAGTTGGCACTGTGACCTCGTATCTTGTGCCTGTCACCTCTACCAACCCGCCGCAGTCATCTATGTATGGTGCTACGACGGCACAATCAAGCAGAGAAGGCTTCGATAACGAACCTCACGTGAATAGTGGTTCTGCACCTCATCACCACCGCGACGGTGGATCAGCCCTCCTTGCTGCTGTCCCTCTCCGTACTGACCAGCTCCTTCGCTCTATGCAGCGTCCTCTGCTCGCTACGAGAGATGATTCCGTGTCACCAGAGCGGCTTCTTGATCCAGCCAGGTTGGAGACCGAAGCACTGGCGCTGCTGTCTTATTTTGTGCCATCGAACACGCTTGGTGGTACCGCTGCCCTGCCGTCACTGCCCATTGATACCGTTGCGGCGGACGAGTTGGGCTTGTGCTGCACGCTTCGTCTAATTCAGAACGTCATGATGGCAGTGAGCTACTACCAAGCAGCTGATGGGTCTGGCGCTGATCTCGAAGGGGCTCCATCTTTGACATTGGACTCTCTTTTTGGGTTTCAACACAGTGGCATGTGGGGGCCTGTTCTGCGGGCGTGGCGTCGCACCATGATACAAGGCGCTGCTACTGCTGTGCGATGCCAACATGCACTCGTCGCGACCCTATTTCTCGCTGTACTCACAGAGTGCGATGTGGCGTGTGAGGGGCACATAAAGCAAGGACCCTTGACGGAGACAGACGCCATTCCTCGCGGACTTGGCATGACCTCGGCCACCACGTCTTTTGTGATCCAATGGGTTGCTGCATTCGGCCCTATTGCTGACACAACGTGGCACCTTCTCCGCTGCGGTCATCGTAGCCCTAAATCGTTGGAGGCAGCCACATGGCATCTGGCAGGTCTCGCAGCATACTTTACCCAGCTGTGTAGAGCCATATTGCCCAGCACACCGATGCTGCGCAGACGCTATGCGAAGGCTGTGACAGTGGCGAGAAGGAGAGCGCAGAATTCACAAGGCAAACGCTACGAGAAGCAAAGCGGAGGGGCTGGTGCTGTTGGCCATGCGAGCGACGTCGATGATGTTGAGGGCGACGGTGCCATGGAAGAGAGAATGAGAAGGCTTTACAATCAGATTCAAGCGGAACTGATGCAGCCGTCGGAGCAGCTTATTTTTCTGCCTCTGGTGAAGTTTCTGAACGACATTGCTGTCTTGGAAGAGGAGGAAGAGCGGCCGGAGGAGCAGAGCGTGGCAGCAGTGGAGAGTAGCGCGGGCGTGTATACCTCCTCCACTGGTGGAGCTCTCGAGAGGGGAAAAGGACAGCATGGAGCAGCCGACGGCATTGGCGCTGAACTGCACTGGGATGGCGATGAAGGCTACCTCACTGACGCAGATAGCGTAAGTAGCAATGACTGGCTGACGCCCGACGCTGATAGCTCTGTTGGATCTCCAGCACTCAACAGTGGTAGCAGAGGGCATAGGATGAACGAGGGGGCTACGGCTGCGATGGAGCACCGACGCGCCTCAAACAACCCTTACAAGTACGCAAGAGAGGGAAGTGATCGAGGGGGCGAGTTCACGTGGAAGGACTTGTGTGTGCATTACTTTCTTGAGATTGTAGACGTTTTGCTCCACGCCGCCTGGTATCTTCCCTCCAAGCCAGCTTTCCTCGTCACTTCCTTTGCAACTCTCACTTCTTCACCGTCTCAGCCCTTGTGGGGCATCAAACATAAGGCCTCTGCTGACAAGCAGGCGAGTACCTCCGCGATGAGAACGGTTCAATCTTACGTTGGCAGACACTGCAACCGGGTGATGCAGGTGGCGATGGAGCGTGGGTTTACGCTGAGCACGGAGGACATTCAAGGGCTACAGGCGGCTATTGCAGACACGCAGGCGGTGGCTGATCCCGTCTCTGACAGACCGAGGAAGCTCACCACGACGACCACCACCGTCACGGCTGCTACCAACTCCTCGTTTGCTTCTCCAGCGACGGCGTCTATTCTTCAAAGCAACGAAACCAATGGCAACTACACCGAAGAAGCGCTTGTGCTTGAGGAAAGCACAGGTGATGTGCTTACCCCAACTCACACAATGTGGTGGCCTCTTGAAGGCTTCCACCGCTGCCTACATGTACGACGTGTGGTGGTGCATGCACAACTACTCACACGCTTTCTGGAGGACGCCAACGATGGCAGTCACCGCGACGCTGATGAGAGTGAGAGTGGCGGTGGTAGTGCTGGCGTGAAGAATATGGAGGATAGCGCCAAACAAAACAGTTCCCAGGATCGATGCCCGCCTCAGGATCGGGGGTGCGTTGGTCCCACTGCTCACCAGCGCTTCATTATGACTGGTGTGTCGTTGCTGTTGGACACTGCTAACGGGGCCTGCACACAGCTGCTTTCACTGCCCTGTGCGCGCTTTGGAAGTTCTGCTAGTGTGAGCCCAACTCTGACAGCCAGTGCCGCTGCCGCTGCTGCTGCTCACTCGGCGACATGCGTGCCGTTCATGGCCCTTCCCTCTTCTGCTGCCCTGCCTTCTTCTTCTTCCTTTACAGCACAGCGACAGAGGCAGCAGCGCTCACAAAGGAGCCTGAGGGACGCTCGTAGGCTGTGTGGGGACTTCTGGCTGCGCATTCAGGTGCTACGTCTGATTACCTTCGCAACCATCCCTATTAGTGCGCAGGTGCAGGAGATACTGAGCAAGAAGTTGAAGGGGCGGCAGGGATCGCCCACTGCTGCTGCTGCTGCTGCTGCAGAACCACTTGACTTCACTCGACGAGCTGAACAATTACCAGAAGGGTCATCACAGCCGTCGCGGCCAAGCGTACTGTCACGCAACTACTGCACGACTTATGTGCGGCTACTCTTCTTGCGCTTTGTACAGGCCTGCTACTCGCGCTGCTACACTGCTCCTGTTGTAACTGCTGCTGCTGCTGCTGGCGGTGCTGGTAGCGGCAGTGGCCATCACGGAAACATCTCCTCTTCATCTTTCGGGACCATGCCACGCTGCTGGACCACAGCTGCCACAGGCAGTGGCGGCATCGACTCTCTTCATGGCATCACACAGCAGCTTTGGTGGACATACATGTACGAGTTGCTTCGAGCGCTGCGGCACTTGTGTTGGCATCACACAGAGGCTCATCGCACCGCTCACAAGCTCGCCATTCCGTCCGTGCTGGCCCGTTTTCTGGTAGATAGCGTCGAAGGTTCGAGCGAGGCCACCACCGGGACGGCATCCCCATGCGTGGAGGGCTTGGGAGGCGCAGGAAGCAGCGGGGCAGGAGTACGTTCGGCTGAAAATAGTGTTATTACGTGGTCCCCAAGGCCTGTGGAGGGCTGCTTGGACGATAGCTCAAGTGACAGCGGTGATGGGCAAGATTCTACCTGCAAGGCCAAGGAATTCATTGACTTTGAGGATGAGGAGGACAATAGTGATGGTAAGAAGTCTGATATTACGAACAAAGGCACAGCAAGCACGTTGCTTCCCTCTCACTTCCTCAAGCCCGCCTTTTCTGCCACTGGCGCAGCGTTTGCGTTGCCACCAAGACCATCACCACCACCTCCCATGAGCGCTGGCACTTCCGCGTCGCCCCCGCCCTTTGTGGTGCCGAAGCTATCCTTCGTAGGGCTTCGACCGCCGTTGTACTTCACTTCATCAGGGGACACTGGGGCTGCACAGGACGCGATACGCACGAAAGAAACTGAAAGTGTCAATCAATCATCTACCCCATTGGGCGTGAATACACGTGGGGGAGTTGCATCCCCACTGCCCCGACTTCCGGCACCCCCGGGTTTGCCACCGATCGTACCGAAACTTTCCTTCGCAGGCTTGCGGCCGCCGCTGTACTTCACCTCATCAGGTGACACCGGGGCTGCACAGGACGCGATACTGACCAAAGATTTGGGCAGAGGAGATGAAAGGAATGCGACGCTCGTCTCTGCCTCCACATCGAGTGCTGCCAGTGATGCAGCCGGCCGGGCAGCCCTATCATCTCCTTCTCCTCCTGCTTTCACTCATGTCGGCGAAGGCAATCGTCAGTTCACGACAACGGCAGGCAGCGCAACACCGCTTTCACACCTGCATGTCACCAAGCAACCTCTTTTGATGGCAAATTCTTCCTCTCAACCCCACAGGCGGGCGGCGTCACCCACGGGGCAAGCACGGGGCCTTCTACCAGCATCGATAGCTGCGGAGCTTGTGCTGTGTCTGGGCACGCAGCTGCTGCAGAGGGAGAGTGGCACTATCATGTACGCCTACACTGTCTCTTCACTAACGGAGAGGAAGGCTCCAATGCCAGTTCTGTCTCTCGTCCATATGCGGCAGCACAGCTCGCACTACGGCGGCACGGCGGCGGCGTCAGCGGCAGGGTTGGCCTTGCCTATTGGTGGTAGTGATGGCGGCACCCATAGCGGCAGTGGCAGTGGTGGTGCCCGCATGGCGAAAAGCAGCAGCGCGCGGAGCAACGGCAGCAGCGGCAGCGGAGGGATAGTGACTCCTGTTCTTCCCTTGCACGTGGTGGCTTCTGGCACTCACGGCCCGCCTGCATTTCATGTCCTGTGCGGTTTGCATTCATTCATGCGGCAGTGCAAGCAGCCCGCGGTGCTGGATCGCATCGCGGCTTGGGCAGAGGAGCACTGGCTAACAGCTCAGCGGCGGCATCATCAGTCCTCGCAACAGAGAGAGATGAAAGACACAGAAGAAGAAGAAGGGGTTTTGCTTGCATGCGGTCTTTACGTCTTACTCCAGCTAACGCTGCCCCGCCGCGAGGGCCTTTATGGAGTGAAGGCGAGGAGGAGGCTTGGCGCAGGTGGATATGGAAGTGTGCTTGCTGCTACGTACGAAGGCGGGGACACAGGCGAGGCCGCTGCTACTACTGCCGCTGTTTCTGCAGAGCAGAGAGGCGAGAGAGGCAATGATACGCGCAAGGAAGGAAGGGACGAAGGACGGAGTGCGGCTGCAGCGCAAATTCGAGCACGTGAGCGGCAGCTGTTTCGAGAACACGGTGATTTAGCTATCAAACTGATGCCTTTTCAACTTCATGGCGCAGCGAGCGAGTTGCTGCCGGTGTGTCACAGCGAGGTGTTGGCTATGTACCGCATGCAAGGGCACCCCCATATTGTCTCTCTGCTTACGTTTGGCTCGACAGACACAGAGTTCTTTGTTGTGATGCCACATTACAAGGGTGGGTCGCTGCATGCCTGGCGAACGTCACATCATGCCATTGGGTGTGATGCGCTGACCCAAAGGATTACCCCTGTCACTGCCAACTTCAACTCTGCGTCCAGTAGTCCTGGTAGCGCTCCCCTGATGAGGACGGCGTGCCAGTCAGCGGGTGGAAAGGCTGCAGCTTCTGCTTGCTCTCCATCCTCTCCGTTATCTCCGTCTTTTACTCTTCTTGGTATCTGCACGGCGTTGTTCACACAAGTGCTGAAGGCAGTTTTTCACCTGCACCGGCATCATATTCGCCATGGCGATATCAAAGCAGACAACCTCTTCATTGATGACGTGCAAACTGTTTTCATCCACAAAGAAGTCTCTTCTTCAGTTACCAAACGCGCAGTAATGGTAGCCTCTTCGGCCAAGCCACGGCAGTACCACATACCCCGCACCATCCGACTAGGTGACTTTGGGTCCTGCGACACCTGTGAGGACGATGATCTGCGTGCCTTGCTAGGGGATATCGAGGGCGGTGAGGCTCGGTTTGTCGCTGGCCGCTGGGGGTTCGGCAAAGGAACAGAAACAGTGCAGCCTCCCGAGTTACTCTTTGTTCACAGACGGTACCAAGTTCTGCGGGGCCTGCTGGAGGACCAGCAGCAGCAGCAAAGGCAAGGGCAGAGGAGTGAGTCTCAGCAGCGGACCACAACAGTGAAGGGACCAGTGCCAATGCAGGAGAAGACAGGAGCGACTGCAGCTGGAGCATCATCAAAGGAGAGGGGCACAGGTGCCAAAGCGAGTATGTCCGCCATCACCACCTCTCCCGTGATATCGTTCTCTGACCTGAGTGCATGGAGAGGTGTGCTGCGCCGCGTGGAACTGTCTGTGGATATGTGGGCGTGTGGGTGCCTTCTCTATGAAATGCTTACTGGACAGGCCCTCTTTGGCGAAGCCCGCATGAACAGAGCTTTTCTGCTAGCTACCAGTGCCGTTGTGCCTTTCTCGCCATCTCTCCCTGGTAATACAGCCGCCACCGCACCACCGCTAACCGCCTTAGAGGATCATGACACGAGCGATTTAGTGAAGACGGTTGGCGAGGATGTT
The DNA here is from genome assembly GCA_030849805.1 of Sergeia podlipaevii. Classification (NCBI taxonomy): domain Eukaryota; phylum Euglenozoa; class Kinetoplastea; order Trypanosomatida; family Trypanosomatidae; genus Sergeia; species Sergeia podlipaevii. The sequence goes on along the minus strand of JASANZ010001703.1, from coordinate 899 downwards.
GTACAGTTCATGTCAAAGTTATTGAGCGTGCATCCAATGCACAGACCAACTGCAAAGGAAGCCTTAAACGAATGGAAAGAAATTGTAGACAGACACCCTCACCNCAGACTCTCACATGAGCAGGCCGATGGCTTACGGAAAAGGATCTTATTGGCGGCTTTAATGCCAGGGTTTATTAGAAAATAAGGGAGTACGTACATAAACACGGGGAGACAGAGAGAGAGCATAGTATGCAAAGTAATAAACCTGTATTGACGAGTGTGTGGCCTTCACATCCTTTTTTTTTTTTTTTTAACACTATCGATTCTGCGTTTATATGTTGGAGGTTTCCCATACGCTCAATTTGGGGGGGGGGGTAAGAGGGTTAGAAGAAAAGCAGGGGGAAATGCGTGTATCAGACAACAACAACAAAATAGCCAGAGATTTAGGCTGTTTCCCCTTCTCTCGCTTCTTCTTTTCATACACTCGGTGCATCCCCATGTTGTCGTTCGCTTCATTGCATATGTACGCTTTTTTTCTCTTTTTTTTTCTCAAGTAGTATGCGAATGGCTGGGGTGATGTCTGTGGCTTAATTCACCATCTTTGCTTCTACGACAATATATATAATTTTTTCACATTTGAAGCATACGCTCGATGATGGTATACCGCTTTTTTTTTTTTTTAGCAACACAATGGCTTATATACACATAAGATACAGATGCAAAAATGCCAGATGGAGTATTTGCGCGCATGTTCACTTTGCAGGTCCTTTCTTCAAAGGAAAGAAGGAGGAGAGCGGACGTAGCTGTGCGCACTCTTCCCATTTACTCTACGCGTTGTGCGTGCGTTTATGAGCTTTTTTTTTTTTCTGCATCTCGGAGTGGCAATATTAGTAATAGGAGTACTACTAATAATTTATG
>JASANZ010001702.1:0-10430 GCA_030849805.1 Sergeia podlipaevii | reverse complement strand
TAGTATGTAATTTATTTTTGGATGGAATGAGCAGGCAACGTACATAGACTTGCAAAGGTGCACACATACACACACGGACAAATATATATATGTACGGGCACACTACTCCCAATGCCAGTTTCAAAATGTGCTGAGAGCGAGCTGTGCTGACATGACGGGATGAGGACACGCCCTGTCACAGAGTGACTGATCTCGATGCTGATTAGACAATGGTGGTGGAATGCTGGTCACAAGTTGTGCTTCCTGCACCCCGCCTTCACCAGCCTCGCTATATACACTACTAGAGCTCGTGATCACCGCAGCATCACAGCTCTCGCTGCCTTCGTCCAGAAGAATACAACAAAGAGTGTGCCAGTACTTCAAGTCGTCCTTCATCGTGGCAATATCCCCTCTATAGATCTGCTTGACAAGATGTGAGGGTGGCATCGTATCCCATGGAGCAAGGCCCAAAGCGCGTAGAGTGCGCAAACCATGAATCAGCATCATGTTCTCAGCACTTTTCTGTAGCACACACCGACCAATCACATATCGTTCACCGTACACCGCTGTATTGAGTGGGAGTTGCATCCAATAGTTGTTAGCGTACCGTCGGCGTCGTCCCTTGTAGTGTTGTTCCCCAATGTAGTGTCGCTGATATACCCATTTCGCGTCCTCGCTAACCACGCCACTAGTGATGTGTTCCATCGTAGTCCAGAAGAACCGTTGAAGCATCTGATGAAAAGGCACGTGCGGAACCGCGGACGCAGTCAAAGCCGACCTTATCAGTTCCTCTGCATCACCTCTAGCAATGTCAAAGGCATCGGCGTCAAGCAGCATAACACGCCATACTTCTGACAGTGGTGGCACCGAAACTGGGCTTGAGCCAGGCGCTTCACGGTACGCAGGCGGTGAGCGAAGATTCGGGTGTACACTTTCCACCGCCTTTTGCGAACCTGCATCAATTTTCTTCACATAGATACGGTCTGCTGCATCGGCGCTAGTACTTTGGACAATGCTGTAGGAAGGCGGAAGTGAAAGGCCAAGTCTCCGTCGCAGCTCCAGCATTTCCTTCCAGTTCGACTGACACTGTGCGCGGTCGCCTTCGCAACAAACGCCATCCATAGCGCTTGTGGGCGGTGGGATACAGTCAAAAGTACAGAGAATGTCCATAGCATGCAGTGCACACAGCTCCCTCGCGTGCTGTGGAGTGTTCCCAATGGCGTATGCACCGCGTATGCCAAGACGTGGAGGAAGTGGTAGGAACACGGATGCGCGGTACTGGGAGTTTTCGACAAAAACGCGTATGAACACCGCCCGCTCGTACGGGTGGTGCCGTGCCACCATGTAGGCGCGGAGGCATCGCAGTGATCGCCTCAGCAGTTCCTGATGGAGGGCTCCACTTGACAGCGATGACCCGTAAAGATCCACCTCACAAATGTGGTGTCGAAAATCAGCGATAGTCCGTCGATTGAGAACAAGAAGCGTCTCAGTAAGAGAAAGAGGCGTAAGGCGGAAGCGGCAAAAACGATAGATCTTTACCCACTCCTTCAACGGCTTTGGAGCTGCGATTTTGGTTGTGACAACCTCGCCGTCGTTGTACCGAGGCTCTGGTGCAGCACATATCCCCCAGCACAGGCACCCATCGTAGTACCGCATCTGCTTCTCCGGGTCGCTCAACAGTGGCACTCCGGCAAAGCACAAGGCACGCTCTGCATGCATGGCGCACAACATCTGTGCAGTCTCAATAGAGGCCGCCTTCCCTACGCAAGTAAAACCCTTTCCTCCCTCCTCCTCCTCCTCCTCCTCTTCAGCCACACTAGTAACGGTATGGTGCTGTGCAGCGAAACAATTCGCGGTAATCCCAGGCACCACTAGTGACACGGTATACCACACACGCAACTCCTTGCGGGAGCGCCGCTTGAAAGTCGGAAGAGGGGTGTCCTCCTGTGAAATGGTGACGCGTGCGCAGTTGGCTAACGTAGCAGGCTCACTGGCATAGCCATTGGCACTGCTGCTGCTGCTGCTGCTGCCCATCCGTCTTGGAGTCCGGTGTAGTGTGCGAGCTAGATAGCTATTTACGCGGGTAAGAGCGTGAGGGTCCAGCAAACAAGATGCCATTGGGGTTCCCGGATCCTTCAGCCACGCCACATCGTCGTTTTCAACAAGATCAAAAACTCCTCCTTCGCCTTCATCCATTAGAAGAGAGTCATCCTGATGATGAGCAGTCCGTGTCGCCCCTTCTGTGTTCCTAGAAGGCAGCGAAAAACTGAAAGACACACCGACTGGCAGAGATCTCGACCTGCTCAGGGTGACAGCACTTGCTTCAATCGCAGGTCTAGTATCCTCATCGTATGTTTGTAGAAACAAAGCCCCATCGGAGATGGATGGTCCACGGGCCTGAAGAATGGAAACATCCCGTGGGTCGATGACCGCACCGTCGTCATCGCCGCCAGTGCCATCGTTATTCATGCTGTCCCTATCCCCTTCTCCCCCTTCTCCGACTTCAAAGCTCCCGAGTGCAGCGTTCAAAATGCTTGCTTGTAGCCCTGCTAACTCCTTGTTGAAGTCCATTAAGAAGGCATCCACTCCGAAGCGCTGACGGTAATCCTTCTTCCTAGAAACAGGAGAAAAATAGCGCCTGTCTGCACGCTTCTGCGAGACACGTTGATGTCCTCCGCGTAGACCTCCTCTGTTGTTCGCTGGCGGGCACTGGGACAGGGATTTCATGGTGTTAACACCGGTGATACTGCGGCAATCCGCCACAGGCCCAGTATTTGCCACCGTAATAGCCGGAGGCAGCACCACACGTGAGAGCATACGTGGTGGGTCATGCAACAGTGGGGCATAGCGACCATTCCTGCGTGCCACCTCCGCTCTTTGCTGTTGCCTTCTCTCAGAAGAAAACAAAGGCACACCAAGGGCATCAAGACACAGCTCCGCATGCATACAGCATGCGATCTTCGCAGCTTTGGCATCAGGGCCTACTCCACACGACTCGATCATCGTACGTGTGTATTTTCCCTCCTTTTTCGTTTCCGGCGTGCCTTTTGAGGACGTATTCTCACCGATTACATCAACAGGAAGAGAGAGCTTACACTGAAAGCGGTTTGGCCCTAGTTGTTCTACCCTAATGCAGTCCGCACTTCCCTTGCAAGAGTGTTCAGCAAGTGTAGCCCGATGTAAGTAATTCATAATACGCGACAGTGCGAAAAAATCAACGTAGCTGGTAGTACCAGTACCACTAGCAGCAGTGGTAGCATGGCTACTGATGAGATGCGAGGTAGAGCTAGTATCCCTTTCTCCCTTCAATGAAGAAGAATGATGAGCATGATTGTTGTTTATGAATAGCGGCCTGCTGTGTATCACCAGACCAACCACAAGATAACGAGCGCGATGTTGTACACATGAGTGAAGCCTCATTGCATGACCGGTGTGTAGTGAAGACGACAACTGCAGTCTCGGTACTAACAACGCTTTTAGCTGATAGCCGCATCCTACGCCTTTCATGGTGACGTTGTTACAGCTAATATACCCGCAGACGTAAACAAAAATGGGTATTTATGTTTGAAGTTTCATTCTTATATGTACTTCACAACAAATAATAAGCAAAGAACAAACAAGGGCGACAGAACCAAAAACATAAGGGAGAAAATCGCAGAAAACTATTCATCAGACGCAAATAATAAAAATTAGTAACGGCGGATGACAACCACTATCTACAAAAAAAAAAGCAAGTTTACTCCTCAACCAATATTGTATCGACCATATGCAGCACATTAAGAAAATTGTTATCTTCAGAAAAATAAAGAATGGCACAGAAGCAGGAAGAACAAAACAATAGTACACGAAAACACACGCAAAAAAAAAAAAAAAAAATCTCAGAAAAAAAAAGGCGCGACCGCCAATACTTCACTTGCTAATCAGCAATCCATTTATCAGCGAATAGACTGAACATGACCCTATAGTAAAGATAGCAGCAGCAAGCACAGCAACTGGCATGCGGGTGGACTTACCCTGTGATATGCGCGCTGACGATATCTGGCAGCATACAAGAAGAAAATTTGATGCCACGAGTGCCACACACGCCACAGGCCGATCCCCCTCCCGCAGCCGCACCTCGCCAGTATGTAACATGTAGCCAAATCCTGTAAAGAGAGCAACCAAGGCAGGATACATAAAGAAAAACTTTTGACTGGCAAAGCTGTCGGGACGCCCACGATAGTCAAAGTGGATGGGTACATCACCAGAGAGTCTAGTGGCGTTTGCGGCGTAGTGCACAACGCTCGTCCCGAGCGCAGCGCCAAGCATGCCCGCGTACACCTTACTCTGGCAAAAGCGTGAGAGGAGCGCGGTGGATTCCGGCATCTTCCCGCTTTGATGTTGATGTCAAGAAGGAGAGGTTAAATATATATATATATATATAGTAACCCTTCAATTCTCAATATATGTTTCTCTTCAGTTGGTGTTCAATTTTTGCTTGTTTGTTTGTACACGCAAAAATATTAATAATATTATTATTATTACAGAATGGGACCAAAATGGGTGCCGATAAAGAAAGCGTACAAGATGAAAAGAAGGATAGAAAGATGCTCACCAGTTTCTCTCTGTAACTCAATGCGTTTTCCTCCTTTTTATGTAATGTTGCTCCCGTGAGACTTTCCTTTGCGTTGTTTCTTTTTTGTTATTTGAAGATGTGAAGATAGCAATAAAAATTGAGAAACGCTTTCTTGATAAAAAGAATAGTAACAATTCTATGAAGTTACTCTCAAAACAGAGAGGAGGGGGAATAGAATAGTAGCAAAGATAGCTCCCCCATGTGTGCTCACAGCACATCGCTGAAAGGCACCCCACGCTCGGGGTCCAGGTGAGGGTTCCCATGGCAACGAAAGTGCGTTACTTTCAAGTTTGGAAACACGGCCAACAAGTCCTTCCCCTCGAAGTCGCTGTGGCACACAGGACAGCGGCGGTGCGAGTCCACCCACACACACCGCTCCTGCAAGCGGGCGTGGTACTGCCTTGCAGTGTCCAGCGCCGCTTCGGCTGCCACCGCCTCCATCTCGGACATGTACACGTCTAGCTCTGCAGTACGCAAAGCGCGCGATAGATACGGCGCGATCGCGGCCAGAGGAAGCTCCGCAGGCAAGCACTGAAGCAGTAGAAGGGGATTGATAGCGAAAGAGTGTGCGTCCAGAACACGAAGCGCATCTTGCAACCGTGGAGCGGCACCATCGTGAGGAGGAACTAAGAGAACGTTAAGCAGCGCGTGAAGATACGTGTTGAAGCGCTGGTCACTGTACGCCGCGGCACCTTCCTTTTCCTCTTCCTCTGCGAGTCCAATGTGGTCCCCTCTTCGCCCTACATCAACACCAGCAGCACCAGGAGACTCGCCGGCATTGTCCTCATCTTCCTCCTCGATAACGGCGTCATTGGCGCACGCCAGGGTGGTGTACACTCTAGCAGTACGCATCTCTTGCTCTATGTGTGTCAGGCAGTCCACTGTTGGAAAGCGCAGCGTCCCTCCTGGCCTCACTGGCTCCTCCTCCTCCTCATCATCATAGGAGGATGGCAGCGTTGGTAGTAGTGGCGTTAACGGCGGTGCATCTGCCGCCCAGGTGCCGCTCTTGCTGTTGGGGCTGCTGCATATTGTTTCACCAGTGTACTTGTTAATTTCACCTGTCCTTTCCTGTTGCTGCTGCCCAGAAACCTTTCCGGTGCCGTGCCGAAGCACTTCTTCGCTACCGCAGTAGTTGCGTAGAGTACCTCGTCGCCTTAGATTCTCTCGGGAGGCGCTGGCACATCTCAAGCGATGCTGTTCCACGCAGTACTGCTGGGCCCCTTCCACATCATCCAAAACATACACCAGCACGATGAGAACGCCAATGTAATCCCCAGCGGCGTGGGCCACCGCTTCTTGCTCCTCACCAAGCCCTAGCTCACGTAGAGTGTGCAGGACCGTCGCGATATCGTACCGAGGTGGGGTCACCACAAGAAAAGCAAGCAGCTCCGCACGCAGTTTGCCTAGTACACCAGCTTCCTCACCTGCTGGAACACGAAGAGCGGCCGCCTCCGCCTCTGGCGTCCTCGTGCCTATGGCGACACGGTGTAGCTCCTTCACCATATTTGCTAGATGGCAAGCGTAGGTTGTGTGCACAAGCCCATCACGCTCACCAAGAGAGTAAACAAGAAACCGTAAATAGTAAAGAAAAGGCTCTGCTGCTTCACCACGTTGACTGTATCCATGCACACCGCTACAACTCATCAGCACAGGAAACACGTCAGAAAATGATGGCCGATGCGGATCAAGCATCAAGGCCGCAACCCCTTCAGAAGCATCTGTGGCCACCATCCACGTAAAGTGCTCTCGGTAAAGTTCCAGCGACTGGGAGAGGGGGGCAACGCGAAGCACTCGACCCGCCTGTCGCACCCACCGTGACGCCTCGTTAGCCTCGCCATCACCATTGCAAACCCCATCACAGCTGGTGCCGCTGTTGCTGCTGAGAACGGCATCAGTGGCAGTGCCCCATGAAGGAAGGCCACTGTGACGACAGCAAGAGGTACGGCACAGTCGCATGGCATCTGCGGAGCGGTCAGCCAACGACAACAATAGCGGCACCATGCGGGGGCGTGAGGACCGAGCGAGACCAGTGCAGAGCTTCATTGGGAGATAACGGGCATACGTAAAGAAATAAAGAGGCCCTGCCGTAGGGCCCTGCACATCATTACCAGCGCTTGAGTGGATCACTGACCCATCGTTGCTATCGGCACTCTCCCTTTCCTCCTTCTCAAAGAGCGCATCCACGTAATCCTCACTGAAAATGCAAAGAAGACGAAATATGGCAAATTCAAGAGCCCTACGCTCCTCCGTGCCGCGTCTCATTCGCCTTGGGCTAGTTACTGGAGCAGCATTGGAAGCGGCGGTTTCCAGAGGGATGCTCTGCCTCTCCACCTGCTCCACACTAGCTACACTTGACGCAGTAGTGGTGCTGCTGATAGGAGACACCTCGTGCTCGCTCATCATGTCCTCTTGAACCGCCCAGTAGAAGCGATGCATCAAAAAAGCATAAAGCGCAACGTGAGCAGCGTCGTGCTGCTTTTCAAACGTCTCAGCAGTTCCCGCGCGATAATCAGGTATCGTTGCGAGTAACTCCACGCAATGCTCGCGAAGTACCTTTCGAATTGGCGTCCCCGCAAGACCATAAAGCTCCAGCGCAACCGCATATTGTGCACGCCTCCACGCATCCGCCGCACAGCGCTCGCACACAGTGGCACGTGCCTCCTCCGCCTCTAGTTCAAACTGTTCAGTCTCTGCATCACCATCATCACCATCGCCGTCTGGGTTGTCATTCACGATAGAAGGTGGCCGATTCACGTTATAAAAACATCGGCTGTCGCCCAAGCACAAGTTGAGATAACGCAGCGCGCGCACATAGAGTCCATTCTCAACAAGTGCATCCACGTGAGTCTCCGTCGGCTTCAGTAGTGCAACTTCTACCGTGTGAGGAGAGAAGCCTAGCAGGCCAAGTGGGAAAGTCACAAAACCAGTCATATATTCACTGCTGAAGATGCCCTCCGTAATGCCGCTGCTGTCACCGCCTATTTGTGAGGGCGACGTAGGGGCCAAAGGAATCCAGCGCTCACCGCCCATGCAGGAGAGCAACTGCACTCTCCAGCTCGCTCCAGCACGCTCGTCAGCACCGCCGCCACCACGGGCGCTTTGACTAGCAGCTTCAATACCAAACAGGAAAGGCGGCAATCCATAACACCTTTCAATCTCTCCCAGTCCTTTATCGTCTCCATGCGCAGCTATCAGCGGGGGTGCACTGGAAAAATCCACAGAGTCAGAGCCATGCCGGCAGTCACATACGCGTAGCGCAGAGCCAGTCCGGAACACCACACCACAGGGCCACTGCCGCTTCTGCCCATTCTTCATGAGTCCTTCATAAGGCTGCTCACCATTCCACTCATCAATCCCCTCGCAATTGCTGCTGCTATCATCCATGGTGGTACTAGCAGTGTGCGCTACCGCGCCACTCAACTTCTCCCATACTGACAGACGTGCTGCCGCTCCGTCTTTGTCGCCGTTTCCCTCGTGCCGCGTGCCGCTCCCGGAAGCCTCCCCAGCGTACTCATCCCACCATAAGCCACCAGACCCGCAGACGTACTCCAAGAACGGAGCCCTTTGAGAGCCAACAGAGAGACGAAAGCACAGGGATGTCGTGATGGCGTCAAAGACACAGTACCCCATTAAAGAGCCCGTCACGATGGTATCTGCTTGCCAAATCAAGCAGCTAGTTCCCTCGGGAACGGGAAGAAAAGAGGACGCACTGTCACCTTTTCCAGAAGTAGCACCGCTCCATAGCTTCGTCTGACCATGAAGAAAGAAAGCACCACTTCTGGTGCATCGAACCAGTGCCACAACAGTGCTGCCTAACAGCAACGCCACGCGGTGAGGAGAGCTGAAGCCACCGCTAGCATCCTCGTGGCCTTCGCCATCCGCACCGCTCTCTGATACCCCTACTGAAGTGCCAAGTTTAGAATATTCCTGGTCCTTTGCAACGCAGCAGGCGTGAATGGGGGGTCGTGAGCCAAGCTGCAGCGGCTCCAAGTAGGTATTGCTAACCACTTCCAGTGAAACTGTATGCAGCACACGCGCAGTGCCACCTAGCACCACGAAAAGTAAAGGAATACCAGGAGAGGCAAGAATGCTTGTTATCGAGCGAGAGTGTCGGACAGGCCCGTCATCACTGCATACGCTACCTTCATCTAGATGCACTTTTGCGTGAGGAAGCATAGCAACGCGATATCCATCGGGCTGATCGCTAGATGGTGCTGCTGCCGCCGCAGCAGGGGATCGCTGAACAACACACCGAAGCGATACCAGCGTGCTGTCATCGCAGCCAATGTAGAGCAGAGAGCGCAGCTCCCCACCACTCTCAGGAAGGGAAAGAGACTTCATAGCCGAATGAGGATCAGAGTAAAGAAGCTTCCTCTCCACACGCTTCGTTGCCGCGTCCAAACCACCAAGAGGTTCGACCTCAGCGGCACCAGCGGGACGGATGGGTAACAGTGCAAGGCGCTCAATAGGGAGCACTGCCAACGCAGTGATGGTGACATCTGCATTAGAGTACAAAACCTTGGTTTCCATTTCTTGAGAATCTTCTCTTTCTCTCTCTCTATATATATATAACTTTCTATGCTGGTGATTACTTTTTTAAACTGTACCTACAATTGCTCTCATCTGCAGTAGACAGACAGATGCATATGCGGACAAAAAAAAGAAAAAGAGAAAGAAAGAAAAAAAAGCATCATTAAAAAAAATGAGCACTATTTCTTTTCATATTACTATAAGGGAAGAGAATAGAGTGTCCGCCCTGAAAGATTATACCAGCTACGCCACTTTCATGCGCATTGGAGCCCGTGAAGAAGCTCAAAGAAGAGAATCGTATACACACACACACACACACAGACACGGACACACGCACCACAGCTCTCGCGTGGTAAGCTGTTGTGAGTCTCTCCTCATTGAAAAACGTAAATTGTAATGAACTTTCAGCTATCATTTGTTTTTTTTTATATTTTGTTTCGTGCGTATATCATCTATCACGAAACAATGCATCCGCTTACAAAAATAAAGGTAACAAAAATGATAATAATAATAATACCCTTGCCTACAAAGAAAGAAAGAAAAAGAAGAGAAAAAATCATACAACTACTAGTGAAGTGACTCAAGTTATTTGACATCACTATTTTTTTTTTCATAATTGTTTTCTCATCGTCTTCTCAGGCGTTGCCTTTAAACCAGAGGGGGGACAAAAGAAAAAGAAACTAAGTGATTAAATTTTGCACACTCGTATATATATATATATATATATATAAAGAAAGGAGCACAGTACGTGATCATGCATATATAGATATATATATATATGCACACCAATCTATTTTTTTTTGAACACTGCTAGGTCCTCTTGCGTCTGTGTTTTTTTTCCTTTTCAAGTTTCTTTTCCCCCACTCTGAAAAGGCCAAAAAAAAAAAAACTAAAGAAAAAGGACAAGTATGAAAATATAGCATACCCTCCAACTATTTTCCTCTTTTGTTGATACTGCTGCTGTTTTCTCCAAAAAAAAAATATACTTTCTTCTCTTCTTTCCATTTCCCTCCTTTCTCTCAAGTCCAATCGGCAGAATCCGTTTCTCAATACACACACACACTTTCCTCTCGCATAAAAAAGCTCAGCGCAGTAATTTTGCTCCTGACACATCTGACAAAAGGTGCAGATCAAACAGAAAAGAAAACATCGCACTCAAATTGCCACAAAAGCCGAAAGAAAAAGCAAAAAGGAGTAATTTTAGAGAAAAGAGTAAAGAAAATATTTTTTTATTTTTAAAAAAAGAACACGTTCCGAATGATACCTAGTACTGCTGCCGCTCCTCCTACTATCCCTATGATATATG
>JASANZ010001701.1:0-10429 GCA_030849805.1 Sergeia podlipaevii | reverse complement strand
TTTTTCTCATCCCCGAGTTATCATTTAAAAGAAAAAAAAGCAAGAAAGAAAAACAATACACATATATATATATCTATAAATAGTTTCTTTTCCTCCTCAATTCACGATTGACTTTACTTCGCTCTTTTTTTTTTAGTATTGTCGTTCATGTCTTTTGTTCTTCTCTCCGAATACCAGACTTATGTTTTTTTTTCTTTTTTTTTTCTTCTTTCTATTTGCTGTTGTTGTTTGATTCATCTATTTCCTTTTTCTTCATCTCCTTGGTTGCCGCTCTACTTCTGTTGGAGGATACAACGTTGTTAAACGTTTTTTTTTTTCTTTGGCAGGTAGCAACTGCAAGGGAAGACTAAAAAGAAGAGTGTATTTGTGTTTGTGTGTGTGTATGACTGTAGCGAGCAATCTTAGAAAAAAAATGGGAGGAAGAAAGAAAACTACGCAGTTTTTTTTTTTTTTTAAGGTAAGATGCAGCAGTAATCCCCAAAAAACAACGACGACGACAACAGAAAGCACGTAAATACCCGTTAGAACGCAAAGAAAGAGGAGGAAAAGGGAGGAAGAAAAAATGACAACATGGTGGAAAGAATGCGAATAAACTGACGAAAGGGGAAAAAAATAAGTTTGTACCTCAACTAATGTAGTGGTGTTGCAGTAAAGCGGATGAAAAAAGAAGGGGGAGAGAGAGCGAGACTACAGGAAGGGGAGGGGGAGAGGGAGGACATTAAAAGGTGACTGTTTGCCTGTTCTCAAGAAGCTGTACAGTGGCTTGTACACCCAGGGAGTTTCGACTAGGTACCTCCTGGTAAACACTTTGCTTCCGTCGTTACCCCTCCCCCCTATTTTACATATCCCTCTCTCTCTCTCTCTCTTTACAAAACATTGTCTTTTCTGAATGATTCTCTCTCTTCATTTACTTTTTTTTTCCTTCTTTTTCTCTTCTTGGCTCGCTGCTACTCAGCTGATGTAAATGAAGTCTACGCACACATACACAGGGACATATGGTGCAATGGTGAAGGGCCCAGAAGAAGAAGAAAAATGGAAGAAAGAAGAAGAGGAGAAAAAAAAAGAGAAACAGCGTAGGTGTTGAATGAATGGTGAGCGGCCAAAAAAAAAAAAAGCAAAGCAAATCAAGCAATTTTTTTTTTCAAAGCAACAGCAGTCGTGCTTCTGAGTTGTTTTTTTCTTTTCTCTTTCTTCAGTTGCTGACTTTGATGCGGCGTAACCTGTGGGAGAAGTGTGAGTGTGGGGCGGCGGTGGTTATTGCTGCTGCTGCTGCTCTTTCTTTCTCCCTCTTTCTCTCTCTCTCTTTGTTTCTCTCTTGACTATTATCTTTATTATTCTCTATTCATTTAAAAATAATGTAAGACACTCTTTTTTTTTTTCATCTTCTCTATTATTATTTTTTTTTGTTTGATTTGCTAATTGGTTGGGTGCAACTATTTAACGTTCTAAATACTCGTCAACTACACAATCGCTACTGCTACTACCATCACAACAGTATATAAAAATACATAAATGTAGTTTTTGTACAGTACAGGATTTCTTTTTTTGTTTTTGTTTTCTTTTCTGGCGCTACAGGAAGAGGAAAACAGAACGACTGAAAATAATAGCGAGAGGAGAGAATTGAGAAAAAAAAAAGGTAATAAGGAAGGATACAGTGTTTCTTCCCTAGTATTAGTGATTCACAACGACAGCAGCAAGGCGGTAGATAGCACACAGCATTTTCCCCCCGTTTTTACAAATAAATAGTTGTTGTGTCTCTCCTACTTCAAAATGTTGCGGTGGACTTTAGTGCGGCTGGACACCACTACCACTTTTCGTTCTCTTGGCCGTCTTCCATTACGCGCTGGCAGCTCTCCTCGCTACGAGCAACACCACGGGAAGCCCTTGTCGGGGTCTAGGCTTGCCGCGGTAGCAAGTTCATCTTATCTATCAAGTGGTCGCCGTGAAAACGCACAGAAGGGGGAGATACGAGCACCACAAGAGCAAGGGTTGGCACTGGCAACCAGTGGCAGTAGCGACACCTCTGGCGGTGAAACAGCGCACACCCGCACGCGCGAGGCGATGCGAGAAGCTCTGAGAGACCCCACACGGGAACTGACTGGCGAGACGAACCGCTCGACATTGAGCTCACTTAGCTATGGAAAAATTGACTCTAGAGGCCAGGTAGTAGCATCGCGCAAAGGTAATCAAGGAGGTAGTGAGGTGGTGGCAAAAGTGAGGAGGAAACAGCCAGAAATGCTTGCGTTAAACCTGGCTGCGCTATACACTACTACAAATAGTGCCCCAAGCTCACGCACAGCAGCACTAGAGAAAGAAAGAGAGGAAGGCTGCTACTACGCGGAAACTTCTCGGGGCACCCACAAAGGCGAAGGCGAGCTGAGGTCTCTACGACCAAAGCGACAGGCCGCAGGCAACACTGCACCAAAAGTGGGAACACAAACGCAGTTAGCAGGGGAGGAGGCGACAGAGTGGTCCCTGGGTGTCTTACGATGCGTTTCCGACGACGATGTTGTGCTTGACACTCCTGCCTCGCTTTTAAATCTATTGTCCGCATCTTTTTTGTCATCATCTACCTCTACCGTCAACGAGCTTCGAGACAGAAAGATGTCTCACCATCACCATCGCCAGGACGAAGGTAATACAGCTCTGCCTGAACTGCACAATCCCGCGGGGCACCCCTCCGCTCGTGGAGTAGGTCAAGACGTGATTGATCTCGTGACGGATGCGTTCCGTGAAAGAAGGGAAGTAGAGGTGCAGAAACGTCGGGAGGTTCTCTACGCGCTGACACATCCAGTTCCAAGTGACTACACGTATAAGGGGAAGCTTGTGCCACCTCCACCGCTTAGTTTTGGTCAGATTACCAGCGAGGCACGGGAGCTTGGCAACCGCATTATGCTTCATCAGCAGTACTCTCTGGTCAATCAAGCCAGCACACGCGCGACAGACACGCCAACATCGTCACCCCACGCCACTACAGCAACAGCGAACCTTATTGAAACTTGTGGGCCCTCCTCCTCTTCGTCATCACGCGCCGGTGCGAAGGGTAAGGCGCTGGTCTCTCATCGCGGTCGCAAGCGCGACACCAATATTTTTCGCGATCACAACTACTTTTTTGAAATCAACGAGCTCTATCAAGAGATTGTCCTTGTGGGTAAGGCGTGCGCGGGAAAGTCATCGCTGTTGAACGCGCTTCTCGGCCAGAACGTTGCGCGTACGAGTAGTACCCCTAACACGACTCGCTTTGTTTCCTTTTACCAGAGTGTGACACCAGAGGAGCTGCAAGCCTTCCACGCCAAGGAGCGACACAATCTTGTGAAGTTGCCTGGCGGTGGGCTACAGCTGACCTTTGTGGACATGCCTGGTTTTGGTATAGAGGGCATGAGTGACAAGTGGCGTGATGCTGCGATTGAACTGACAGACGCCTACTTTGGCGTTCGCCGTTCAGTGAACACGGTTCTCTTCTGTGTCGACTGCGAGCGCGGACTGACAAAGGTGGACGTGAGGTATTTTGAATGGCTCGAGAACATCCAAGGCGTGTTCTACGTGGTGCTCACCAAGTGTGACTCCGTTCCTCACTCTCGGGTGTGCTCAGTGATGCGCCAGATCTACGCCCTCATTACGAAGCATCGCCGAAAGTACCGCAAGGTGTTTCCCTTCATTATTCCCGTCTCCGCCAAGGACGGCACGAATATAGAGATGCTTAGAGGTCTCATCATGGAAACCTCTGGTATGCTGCCGGGTGACAAGCTGCGGGACCTACTCAAGCAGAAACAGACAGAGGTAATGAAGGGCGCTCTCCTGGCAGAGGCACAAAGGCTGGAGGCGGCGCGGGAGCTCGAGAGGCGTGCAGCTAGAAACTTCTTCTTGGAATCCCATGGAGGCTCTGAATCTTCTGCAGATATCGCCAGCTTTGAGGGAGTCATAGACGACACAAGCGGCGGAGAGGTGGGGGATGCGGTGGACACTCCTGCAACCGGAAGCGTGCTTGGGGAGCTACAATATAGGCAGCCAGGTGGCGACGATGACCAGCAGCAGCATCAACTACAAACACCACCACAAGGTCAGATGATGTCACGAAGCAACTCTAATCGTCGTGTGGAAGTCAATTTTGGTGATCATTCCAGAGGGATCACCAGTTCTTTTGATAATAGTAGTGGTGGCGGTACGAAGAGGACCGTGGATGATGAGCGTGCTCGACGCAGACGTGAGTTTCTTCAGTGGCGAGCGCAGCACCCACTAGAGCGGAGTCCGTCTCCATACAGCTCTGTTGAGTACCGTGTGAACACTGGAATTGAAAACCCCACCTCCACATTGGCCACGATTGATTATGGCGACGTTGTCGCAACAGCTGCTGCTGTTGAGACGCGACCCCAAGAGCAGACAGTACGGGAACGAGGGAAAGGAAAACATGAGGTACTCAACGCAACTGCCGCCGCCGAGATGAATGGAGAAGGTGCGATGGCGCCATCGCAGATACTGCGGCGCGAGTCATCACGCGTGATTGGACTTTTTACCTCCGAAAATGACGACAATAGCAGTGCTGCAGCATCCGTTGTGGGCGAGAACACCAGGCTTTCTTCTTCCTCGCTGTCCTGCGCGTCGTCCTCCCAGGCATGTAGCTCTGCACCGCCGGCTACTGTGTCCCGTTTTCTAGACACGCTGGAGCGGTTTAGCAAGCAGGAGCACAATGCCGATATGGGTCGTCGCACCACACGAGAGAAAGAGCGGCGGTGGCGCCAGCGGTATGCGCCACACTTCCTCGCCGAGGAAGCAGATGGCCGACTTGCAGAGTACCGAGGTGGCGTGCGCTGTGGGCCCTCGCTTGTGGCCAGCGCTATTGCCGATTCGCCGCTCACCACTCTGAGCGCGGTGGCCACACGCAAGGCAGCGTGGAAGGCAGAGCAGCTGAGGGGATTACTGGTGCAAGAGAACGCGGAGGCCCCGTGGTCCGCGCTCCAGGACGTTTCTCGTAAGATTGAATCACAGAAGGAGGCTCAGGCGCTTGGTCGCATGAAGAAGAAGAAGGACCTTGCCGCGTACTTGCGCAACGCCGGCAGCGTCACCGAATCATTTGAAAAATTTGAGGGTGAAGTCACAGCGGCAAAATGTGTGAACGAAATTCGACAGGCACTGACGCTGCGGTCTCGAGAGCAGATGCACCTCAACGCAACCGCAAAGATTAACTACCGGTCCATGCCACCTGGTTTGTGGAAGCGGTATGGAGAGAAGGATACGTACTGGCCCACTCCGCACGTGATTGGACGTGAGAACGATGAGTCTCACACACCACCGCGAACCCACTTGGCGCGCGTGCGCGCTCGACAGGCGAAGCGCGACGGACGGCAGCGGAAATGAAAGTGCGTGTTTGGGGGGNAGCGGAAATGAAAGTGCGTGTTTGGGGGGGGGGGGGAGGGGAGGGGGGAAGTGGGAGAGTGATACGCTGGTGTGCTGCTGCTTTTTCTTTTGTAGGAGTCACACGCTGCTCTCTCTCTCTTCTTTTTTTTTTTTTCCCTCTGAGAGATGTGTTTACTCGTTTCACACAAAAATACAAAAAATCATAACAATTTTTTTCAAAAAGGAAAAAGTGAATGTCGAGATTTTATTTTCTATTGCGGTGTTCTGTGTTAGTGTGCGACGTTGAACATGCACATTTATTATTATTATTATTATTATTAATATTAAAAGACATTGTCAATTTCTTTTCTTTTTTTTGTTTGTTTTGCGTATCTAGCGATGTGTTCTAATTACATATGTTGATCTTTTACTTCTTCTTTTTCTACTGTTCCTTCTCCTCTCTCTCTCTCTCTCTCTTATCTATCTTTTTTTTTTTTTTTTACTTATCATCATTATCACCATTGTTTCAACTCCTTCCTCTAGGTGTGCTCTTTAGTACAGTGTTAGATAGCAAAAAGAAAAAAAAATGGAGGTGTACAGACGCATCACCGAGCGGGTGCGCGGTGCCCTCTGGGCCCATCATCGACGTCTCATGCCAGAACGTCAGTTTCACCGCATACTCGCATACGTGTATAACAACAAGTACGAGTATCAAATCCGGTTCGACAAGATGGAGGTGGTGGGTACGGAGTGGGACGGTCGCGTGGAGGTTGTAGCGACGCCTTCAGGGTTTCTGAAGCGTGTCAGGGTGAATCCCGCCGTAGAGCATCTTCCTGATCAGCAACAGCAACAGCTGGTTCTCAGCGCGTATGCCGACGCGTGCCGTCGTGGTCGCGTTCTCATGGAGGAGGCAGAAATGCAGGTGTACAAGCAGTTTCTGAAGGACCTGCAACCCATTATCATGGGCATCCGCGATAATCCAGAGTTCTACACCGTGCCAGAAGACTCGATTGAAACGTTAGGTGGTACGCTGCTTGCGTCACGTGACGCTAGTGCGGGGGCGGCGGCGAAGGATCGAGTGCATCGCACCATCCCAGCGGTGAAGGCGCGTGCACGTGCAGATGAGGTGGCCCAGCGGTGGCGCCATGAACAGAAGTGGTTGGGGAGCGCTCCAGGTCGGGCGTGGGCTCGCACGCTGCGTGGTAAGGAGTATCTTGCTCATCATGGCGCTCAGCACCGTCCTCGTGGTGCACCAGGCGCGAAGAAGCAGGTGGCACCGATGGAACTGCAAGCGCCGTACACGCCCATGGACGAGGTTCGCTTGCTGAGGAAGAACTGGGTTGCTTACATGGATAACAAGCATGTTGCGGAGTCGCTGTGGACACGCGCCAAGGTGGCAGATCGCGAGAAGAAGCTGGTTCAGTTGCAGGAAACTGGCCAAGCATGGCATCGTCCAATAAACAAAAGCGCAGGCAGTCGTTGGTAAGATGTATGTGTGTGCACATATATGTCTGAGCATGGGCAACAGGCGAATAGGAAAAAGTGAAGCGAGATCAAAGCACCTTCTCGAGTGTGCTTTTTTTTTCTTTCTCTCCTTTTCTATTTCTTTTGTTGTGGCCTTCTTTCTGTTTATGCAGGCATTATCAGGCGGGTTGGTGGTGATAGTAGCGATTCATGATCGTCTTTGGGGGAGGGAAGGTTGCGTGCGTGGGAGGGGGAAGTGTTTGCATATGCTATCAATCTAGTTCAACAATATTTGTGGAGTCACATTAAACAACAACAACAAAAAATGTACAGATTAGAAGAGAAAAGATGGTGCAAGACTTTAAGGATGCTTCAACACGAGCTTTTTCAAAATAGAGAACGCTTTTTCTTTTCTCACATCCTATCTGAATCAAACTAGCGGCTCCTCGTTAGGCTTTTTATCATTACTTTTGTTTGTTTCTGTTCATTGTTCAGAAAGTTTATTCTCTCTTTGTTTTTTTTTTTGCTTTCTTCTTCTTATAATTATTATTTATTGTATGTTTGAGGCTTATACTGTGCATTCGTGGTAGTCGCACCACTCCACGATACGAGACGGCACAGCAGCGTTTGAAGGAAAAAAAAAAGACATTCCGGTTTGACTTCTTGACACCAGTACATATTCACATACACTCACAACTGTATGCATCAATAGAGGGAACTTTTTTTTTTCAGCTATCTTTAGAATTTCAGTTTATATAATAGCTTGATTTTTAGCTTTTTTTTGTATTATTGATTTACTCGTCTACACGCCGTGACATCTGTTTTTCCTTTCACGAAAAAAACGTGAAAAGAAATTCTCAGCTATTGTAATTACTATTATTTCGTTGTCATTTAGAATTAAACTATGAGAAGCAGCGGCACTTCTCTCACTGCTGCGCGTGCTGTTGGTCAAGAAGACACCACGATAAGCTATACTTCTTCTTCTTCCCTTTCAAGCTTAGATCTTCGCACACCAGAAGAGGGCGACGGACTGCGCAGCGACGGTTCTGCGTATCCGCATCGTTTCTCTCGTGGACCCCTTGCGGCTGCCTCTGAGGAGCGCGATGTTATCACGCACGCCTTTACGCCCTCCTCTTCAGCGCCATCTTCGCAGCTTTCCTCACCTTCTTCTTTGATGCGCGCACCTCCACAGGAAGACCGGCGGCGGCTCAGCAGTGCACACTCCGCGGGTAATGGGGATCTCCCTTCGTGGCAGGAAGGGATCTGTGAAGAAGGCAAGAGAATTAGAAACCCTAGCAGTGTTGCGGCAGGAGGACCGTCCTCCAGTCAGCAGCTGGGTGAGTGGCGGGTGGCGCATAAACAGGAGAGCAGCAGCAGCAACAGCGGCATCAACCACAAGGCCGCAAATATAAATGGCGATGTGTTGGGGCTACACGAACTAAAGGAAAGGCAAGAGAGTGGGCCGATGTGGAGGGTGGCAACGAGAGAACTGGAGCGGAGTGAGCACTCTGTACCGGTCTCGTCTGTCGTTTCTATTGCCACAGCGGGAACAACGGTGGCGGCGCTGTACTCAACCGTTGAGACAGCAGAAGCAGACGCACATTCGGCGTGTACATCTGCAGTTTCTTCGCTAGCGATATGGCAGCGACAGCAGACGGCGGTGCCAAGTGAGAGTGCATTCAGTCGAACAGACAGCCGTAGAGTAGTATCAGCCGCCGTGCCATCATTAGTGGTAGAGGATGCCGTGTCGGGACCGCTTAGAGATGTGTTCCTCACGGGCCCTGTGCGATCCTTTGATCTAGCTTTAGGTAGTGCTGGGCCTAGTAGTTGTTGTTGTGGTGGTGGCGAAGCTGATGCATGGGAGGAGGATGCCTGCACTCCTCCTTCATCTTCTTCAAACAGACATGCTAAATATCATGGAGGGGACGATGCGCACGGAGGAGCACAACATCAGCAGCAGAGCCGGCGCGAAGGCAGCAACAGCTACAGCTATAGTAGCGGCCATGAGATTGTACCAATGGCCAAGGCCGAGCAGTATGAAGACGATGACGATGACGATGACGATGTGAACTCCTCTAATCCACCTCCGCTGGCTCCCATTCCTAATGTAACTGTTACGCCTGTGCTCACGCATCGCGCAGGCACCGCTGCTGCTGCTGCTGCCGCTGCCAGTTGGCAGACAACCTCCACAGACGATCTTTTGAATTTCCCCTTCACTCATGGAAGGAACGAAGAGGATGGTGGTTGTGATGTAGAGGAGGTCAGTGTTACGCTAGAAAACGAAGAAGGAAGGGCCCTGTTTGCGAGCGATGTGCTGCATCCGCGGAAGCCTCTCGATACGTTTGCACAAGACAACGAAGCCGACGACAAGGACGAGTTTCCTCGCTGCACAGGCATCAACAACACCAAGCGTAGCAGCGATGGAAGCAGCGGTCAAAGCGAACGAGGAAGCGGTAGTAGTGGTACTGTCAGTAAGGAAGAGGAAAGACAAGTATACAGGGAGATAACGCAGAAGTCGAGAACTAGTGGCCGAGAAGGCGAGGGGGAGAGGAGAGATGGTGAGGGGCCCTCTGCGACGGAAGCTCGACATGCACGTGGTGACCGACCACGTCTTCCACGCCGTCGGTCTCCAGGCAGCAGCCACGACGATAGCGCCGACGTGGCGGGTGTGGCACAGCCTGGAAGGAGCGTGGGGAAGCACACTGGAGAGGTACTTGTGGTAGCAGGCACATTGCGTGAGCCCTCAGCGCGTACAGATGGCAAGAAGAGGCAGGAGGTTCTGCTGAGTCCAGAACGTGACCAGCCTCAACGCCACGCGGAGACCAGAACTGGGCAGTCATACCACCACCACCACCACCACCACCACATCAACAACAACAACGATCACCGCGACCTACAGCTGCACCTTCAGGCAGACACCCCATCACCACTGCGACACACACGTTCTGTCATGTCATCCCCATTGGTGTCGCCTCCTCACGAAAGGGTTCTTTTGTCCCCCAGCAATGATGAAGGGAAAGAGCAGAGAGATGGTCACGGCGAAAGGCTCAGGGGAACGCGGCACGATCGCCATCCTCTCTCAGCTCCAAACCCCAAGCGTCCCCTAAGCTTTGCGGATGACGAGGAGGAGGAACAGGATGAAGGAGGCAACAGGGCAGTCGTGAGAGGCGTTTCAAATAGGAATGCTTTAAGACAGCGCGATGACGAAGGCAGCGGTGTACGCACCGAGGGCAGGATGAGCGCGGTCGACATAAATTCAGCCCAAGAAGCAGAGCTAAGCGCGTTCACGCGCTCAACCTTTGTGAGCGTGGACGGATCAAACAGCGGAGGTGGCACAGCGCGGCTCTCTCTCCGCCTCTCACATGTAGCGACACCGCTGGGCGCTGACGCTGATGCTGATGATGTGGTGGTCAACTCTGCACTGAGGCGTGTCCCTACGTCCGTCAGCGCCAAGCAGGCGCCCAACGCTCGATTTAGCCTTGATGAAGCTCTTGGCGTTAGAAGCAGTGAGGCGCCGAGGGTTCTCGGCAACACTGCACCATTCCTGCGAGGCCAACAGCAACAGCAGCAACTGAGTATTTTCAATCCGCCGCAGGTACAGGGGAGAGAGAGTTACACCTGCTCTTCTCAA
>JASANZ010001700.1:0-10279 GCA_030849805.1 Sergeia podlipaevii | reverse complement strand
TTTGTAGTTAAACACATTATTTTTATCAAAATGCAAGACCAAAGTGGCGATGTTAGTGGGCAAGGTGAGCCAAGCCCTCCGTCATCGCATGCTACTGTGAAGGCTCTAGAAACCAGTGAAGACAGCAAGGATTGTTCAAGCTCACCGCCACAACAACAACAACAGCCGACCGGCTCTAGGGAACGGCCATCTTTCATGATCGATCTTCCTTGCCCAGCCATCCGCCTTGAGGGTGGCTTTGTTGCTCCATCTAGTCCGGAGGATATTGGTCTAGCTCTGCCAGTTGATAACACGCAAGGGAATAGCAGCCGTAGCGGCATAAACCGCAAATCGGGCAGAAGGCATAGCGGCGGCAGCGGCGGCGGTGGTACCACAGACTCCCTGGAGAGTCAAGGGAAAGGTTTCAGTACGGACGACGTGAGCACGAGACTCAGTAGCGCGATGGCAGCAGGGGCAACGGCGCGTGGCACGCACTACCCCCACTCAAGCAGTACCTCGGCTCTGATGGATATGGCGGCGGAGGAACACAGCACCAGCAGCTTTGCAGGTCTCGGGGGAGACAAGGTGCGCAGGTTGGTGGGCGCGCCTGGCAGAGATGTTCAGCAGCGCTTGCTGCAGCCAATGCTCCCCCGTGAAAATAGTCGTTCTTCGGGCAATGAAGACGAGTTTGAGAACAGTGAACTATCGGCGGCTTCGCCCACAACAGAGATGGATCGCCGGCGTCCAGTCGGTAATATTTTTGGTGGTGCAGAGCCGCAGGAGGAGAAGGAAACCGTGGCTGAAGCGGCGCACCGCAGAGCGCGCAGGGAGGCGACACGTTCGACAGAAATTGCGCGTCATGGGGTCCGAGCCGGAGGCAGTGAGGGAGACCTCTTCCACCATCACGAGGCGCGTACGGCTCGACGCTATTCTTCGGCGCAGCCTACGTCAACCTCGTCGACAACGAGCTCCTCTAGTGCCCACTGGCACCAGCAGTCCGCACACGCGTACCTGCGGAACCCAACGCATGGAGGGAAGTGCACTCCATACATCGTGGGCGGTGGCAATGGTGGTGGCGCCGGCAGCGGTGGTAACACCAAGCATTCCCTGCATTCTCATCATCTTCATCACAAATACGAAAGCGGTGCGAGCGGTGGCAGCAACAGCGGCGGGGATGGCGAGGCACATAGTGGGACGACTACCGCAGATGAGTTCCCTAGCCGTAGTGTAAGCTCCCAAAACAAAGTACCCCACACTGCTCCAAGCTCTGGCACCCACAAGAACGAGCTGACAGGGATTGCATTCCCCAAGTACGCTTTTTCCCCTCCTGAGCCAGGCAAGGCATCACCGAATCAGATTGAACGAAACGTGAAACTGGAGGTAGCGGTCAACTGGGAAGGCAATACCACCACCACCACTACCGTCACGACGGGTGCCAACGCACCGCAGACCTCCTTTGCGCCGTTTGCACAAGCAGCGACGGAAGAGTCAGCAGTGAATGTGTCCCAGCAGCAACAGCAGCAGCAGCCGAAGAAAGGCTCCGGCGGTCCGCTAGCGTCTACCTTAGGAAATCATCCATGCAATGCCACCATAGCAGCAACCCCGGTGGAATCGCCCACCTCTGTCGGTGAGGGCAGCAGGAGTGGTGGAGGGGCAGCACCTAGCACTAACAGAAGCGCGACGCCAAGAGGTGGCGCTCCTCCAAAAGGGGGGAACGCGGCGTTTCTGGGTGTCACGGTTGACTCAGTGCAGATGTCGACGAGTGACGATGAGTTCGTTTCTTTTGCCCTATCGCCAGTGCCTTCGGCGTCTTTGCAGGGCAGCCCAGTTGCTATCCAGCCGGTGGAGACTGTGCAGCAGAGCGGCAAGGATGACAGCAAAGCGCAGGCTTCGCCACCTCTTTTTCTTCGCCTGTCTCAGTCCAAAGATGTGCCTCAGCCATCAAAACATCAGCTGTTTGGTCAAGGAAACCGCACTCGCAGCGAGAACGATGTGGCGTCGTCCTTGTCCTCCACGTTTCATGCTTGTAAACCACCGCGACAGACCCTCATGCATGGCATCAACATAGAGAAGGATAGCAGCGGTGCTAAGGGGGATCTTTTGGTTTCTCCAACCACCTCCACCGAGAGAACCGCTCCGATCGCAGTAGATATCTCCGTCTCGTCTGTAGCGGCATCTCCAGACCGAGCTGCTGGTGGTGGCACAGGCACGGCGGCCAGTCAGCCTTCGCAAATCGCGCCAAGACGCATCGCCGCGGCTGCCCCTTCTGCATTACATTTGCGCGTCGATGGCGGCGGGAAACCCTTCTATCGACCCGTGAAATTTGGGGTGGAGTCCTCCTCATCGCCCACAGGTGGCGGCAATGCAGCGTCCGCCCACTCCAGCGATGCGGATCTTTTCTCGACGCAAAATCACACGGTGCCGTTCATGTCTCTTCCAGCTGATCTTGCCGCGACAAGGCGGGCCCGCGGCTTCAGTGCGAGTTCGTTCATGCTTAACACCTCCTTTACCCACAACAATCAGTCCTTCATCAACGACCCTCTTGCCGCGTCTATGGTAATGAAACAGAGCCGCACCGCGCTGATATCTGAGCTGGAGCGCAAGCGTCAGAAGCTTCGCAAGCAACTAGCTGCTTTGCAGAAGGAGGCCATTGCGTACAATGTGTTTGCCCTTGTTCGTGCCAGCAACGCCTCGCAGCTGCAGTATCTTCTCCAGGAGAAACTCTGCAATGTCAACGAGAGGGACTACAACGGGTGCACTCCACTCCATGTGGCGGCCTCGGAGGGCAACCAGGCCGTCGTGCGTGTGCTCATGTCCTTTGGGGCGGATGTGCTGGCGGTGGACAAAGGCGGGCGAACCCCACTAGACTGTGCTGCCGCAAATCGTCACAGTGGCGTCGCACGGTACCTGCTAGCCGTGATCCGCGGTAAGCATGGAGGTGGTGGCGGCGGCACGTCTGACGGCAGTGCTCGCGGTCGTGGTGAAGATGGTCACGGGACTGCGGACGCCGCACAGGAGGCTGCTGGTGTTACCGGCAACCAAAGCAACAACAACAACTTTATGACCGCGTCAGGTGGCCATGAAGAGGGTAAAGGACAAGGCGCGGTGCATGCGCCGTCGTCCGCGAGTGTTGCGGCTACACCAATCAACAACACTTTTCCTGTGGGGAGTGGCAGTGAGGCCGGCTACTCCTTCGGGGATCAGACGCCGGAGTACAATATCAACGTGGTTCCTTCATCACTGTCTAGGCCCTCCGCCGGTGGGGGCAACAACGGCGATACCGCGCCACACGTCACCGCCGCGAGCTCACTATCATCAGCGCTGACAGCTGAAGTGTCCCCTACGATTTCTCTTAATACAGAGGGCGAAGTTCCGCTCTTGAGCGCCGCCCACCTATCGCGTCTACTGGTGCCTCCTGTGGTGCCCTCTTCCTCCATGCAGCCGCGGCAGCAACAGCAATTGGCACAGCACACCTCCACATCCTCCTTGTGTGGTGAAGAGACATCGCAGCTTGGCGCTAAGTTTCCAGACTTGCTTGCCACATCTCACTACGGGGCCTACACGCACCAGAAGCAGCATGAGCCTCAGCCAGTTGTGTCAGCCCCTCCCTACCTCTCAGGGACTGGCGTGAGCAGCGGAGCGGTGGGGGCGGTGGGTGGCGGCGCGAGCGGCAGCTTTGATAACTCCTCACAGACACTTAAGTCTACCCATGAAGGAGGTGGCGCACCAACCCGAACAAAGCACAATTACAATGATCACGGCAGCCTCGGTGGCGGCGACTTCTTTACTGAAGCGACGACGTCTGCTGGCTCACACCTTGTGAAGGAGGAAGGCAAGGATAGCCTTCTGCAGTGCTCCATGACGAAAGTATACAGTGAAAACAACGAGATTGTGATGGGCGGATCAGAGACCTCAGCAATGCTGCGTCCACTGCGCAACTCGCCTGGGCGATCCGGCACTGCGGAGGTTTCCGCGACGTCGGCGGCGGGTGCATTGGCAAACAACAACAACAACAACAACAACAGTCCGGCGGCGCATGGAAATGGTAGTGCATCCCACTTTGATCCATCGCTTCTGCATGCTTCCGGAGCGCCGACCCCGAAAAGCTTCCCTGATGTCGGTATGCAAACCCTTGAGGACTACCGACAGGAAACTACAGTAGTGTTACAACGCAACTTTGTGGGGGGCCCCGCTGGGGCTCAGCCACTGCCGCCGACGGTGGCGACGAAGAACGCAGCCGCACATGGGCTCGTCACGACAGCAAGCTCAGTCTCCCCTCCTCTACTACTCCCCGCCAAGGACCGTATGGCTGCTGCTGCTGCTGCCGCTTCTCAAGAGACGATAGCTCGTAAGAAATTTTATCAAACACCGTCGCTAGCCCCGCCGCAGCAGCGCATCAACAACACGAGCGGTGATCTTTGCCCTGCATCCACCACTACCCGAGAAGGCTCTCCATTACCGGTACTTCGTGCAGAAGAAGAAGAAGAAGAGCAGAAGCATGTGGAGGCTCAACATCTGCAGTACTCCAGCTTTACCACCGTCTCCGACACTGTATCTCTAATTGTATGCATGGTGGGCCTGCCAGGGCGTGGCAAGAGCTTTATTAGTAAGCGACTAGTGCGCTACATGAACTGGAAAGGTGTTCCATGCCGCGTCTTCAACGCGGGGGACTACCGTCGCGAGCTTCTCGGGGTGGAAGGGACGGCTAATGCAGATTTTTTTGACCCCGATAACCCGCGCGGCAAGGAACTGCGTGAGCGCATGGCAGAGCTGGCCTGTGAGGATCTTGTCCGCTTCGTCAGCTCTCACATGCTTGCGGTTGGCATTCTTGACGCCACCAACACAACTCGCACACGTCGAGAGTGGCTCAAGAGCTTCTTTAGCGAGCAAGCCGACAAGACCGGCGTCAAGTACCGCCTTCTCTTTATTGAGTCCGTCTGCACCGACGACGCCATCATCACTGAGAACATTTTACGCAGTAAATGCGATAATGACGACTTCAAGAATGTGAAGGACACCAGCGCCGTCATTGCCGAGTTTCGACAGCGCATTCGGCAGTACGAGCGTGTCTATGAGACCCTAGAACCCGACGAGGGCCTTCCTTTCATCAAAATTATAAACGTGAAGCACCATGTTATCGTGCACAACGTTCACACTGGTCTCGGTAGCCGCATCGCATTCTTTCTTCAGAATCTCCACCCTGTTGCCTATCCCATCTACATTGCTCTCCCTGGTGAAACCGTCGGCGACAGAAGCCACATTTTCGGTGGAGATGAGAGACTTACGGTGCACGGAGAGGCCTACGCACAAGCACTCAAGCGCTTCATTCAGGATCGATACGTGCCTCACATGGTGGTGCTCCACGCTACCAACCCAAGCGTACTGAATTCACTCAAGCCGCTCATGGAGGCCGACGAGGAAGACTTGCACAACGGCGGCGGCGGCGTCTCTGGCACTGCGGCCTCTGGTGGGTCAGTGATTGTATCTGGAGGATCCCCTGCTGCTGGGGCCAGCGCGTCTGGCGTTGCCTCGCCCGTGCGCAGCAGTCCCAATGTACCTGGCACCAAGAAGATTCTGCCATCTATGCACTACACTGCCGTTGGAGCGTCTCCCACGGCACAGACTACGTTGATCCGACGCATCTCGCCCACTGAGTCTCACCCGCCAGCGCACACTTTGGACACCTCCACGCCTTCCCCGCAGCGTCAGCGTCAGCAGCTGCCCTCTGCGAAGGAGCTCATGTCGCTTGCCGGGGGTGACATCAGTGCGATCCCACATGAAGAAACACCGGAGGAGAAGGCAGCGAAAGGATCTTTTGACGACGACGACGACGACGATCGCTCCAGCGATGAGGATGAAGAGGAGGTGGTGGAGGAGGTGCTGTGCCCGGTTCCAGGGCTCGACGACATCAACTACGGCCGCTTCGGAGGGCAGACGGCGCTCTGGGTCAGCGAGAAGTACCCCCGCTTATCCAAGTTGCTCTATGACTCCGTTGGTGGAACCAGCGCCGTTTCTTCGCCCGTGTTCTCTTCTCCTTCCCATCAGCATTATCATCATCAGCAGCAGCAACAACAGCAACAACAGGGAGGATGTGATTGTCAACTACTCACCTACACGGCCAAGGTGAAGGACGCTCTCCCATGGCTACTGCACATCCCTACGACGGCGGATCCGCGCCTCGCGTACTGCGTGCAGTTTCCCAGTGGCGAGTGCTCGCGACAGGTCAATGTGCGTCTGGAGCCTGCCTTAATGGCGGTCATGCGGACCCAGTCTCCCGTGTTCGTCGTCGCGCCGTCAGTGCCAGCGCAGGGCATGGTCGCCTTCTTCGCCGATGTTATCCCGGAGCTTTCCCCGACTCTGCGTCTGCCGCGAGACTGCGTGATTGAGATTGGACTCAAGGGCATGATCACGGTGCACACACTGCTGCCCAACGCATGGAAGCCACCCAGCTTGGCGCCACTCTCTTCGCCTACAATCAACACGGAGGAGATTGCCGAGGCATTGCGACAGGCAAACGCCGCCGTCGTGTCCGCGTCTGCAGCTGCCTCGACTGCTGAGCATCCTCTCACGGAGGAGGAGCGCGAGGAGGCGCAGATGATGGCTGCGACGGTTGCTCCCAAAGCCGAGTCAGAGTAGCCGCAGTCCTCCTCTCGTCTCCTCTCCTTCTTCTTTTCTTTCTTTTTTTTTCTTCTTTCTCCCTCTGATGAAAGGCCGACGCCTAAACCACGAGAATAGGCTGCTGGCCATATGGTGAAGAATGGTAAGGGATGTGGGAGAGCACACTGAAAATACGGTGAGTAGCAAAAGTGCAAGGAGGAGGGAGGAGAAGTTTAAAAAAAAAAAAAAAAGAAGGAGAGAGAGAGAGAATAGCGACATGGAATGTCTGTGCACTACGTGACTAGGTGTAATGAATTTTTTAAAAAAAAAAAAATTGAATCAAAAGGGGGAGAAAGAGAGATAGTCTGGGAAATATAACAAATAGTAATGTAAGAGAAGTACGGAAGATGAATGTATGTCACACAAATATGTGCGCACATGTGTGGGGTCTCCAGAAGAAAAAAAAAATGGGGGGTCAGTGTGTGTGTGTGTTTCCCAACACGCGCACTCACGTGTTGCTCGTTTTCTTTTTTTTCTTTTGTAAAAACTCCTCCGAATTTTACTTTTTTTTTGCTTTGTGTTTCAAACATTTGCCGCACTTATAGTATTGATATTTTGGCTTATTTTTGTATATATTTATTTTTCATTTTACTCGTTATATATATTGCGAATAACACATATGTGCATTCTTATCATTTTTCTTATTATTGTTTTTTTAAAAAAAAAAATCTTCTCGCATTTTTCCCTTTTTTTGTTTTCTTCTTTCCTGTTGCCGATTGCTTTTGTTTGTTTGCAATGTTGGTGACGTGTTATGGTAGGCATCACTCTTGTTTTATAATTGTTATTGCTACTACTACTATTGCTTTTTTTTTTTTCAACTTTAAAACAATTGCTATGTTATTCATTACTATTATGTTGCTCCAGACTTGTAGCCTTCCTCCCCAAAAAAAAAAAAAATGGAAAAGAGAAGAAAACCGAAACTGCTATATATATATGGACCCTTTTTGTAGAACCCAGCTCGCACTTCGCAGAAATGTAAAGCGCAAACTAAATTGAAGTTTAGAGCACTATATATCAACGAAGATGAAGGGGAGGAAGGAGGGGGGGGAGAAGAATGGGGGGTAGGGAAGAAATCAACATAAAGTTTTTTTTTTTTCGTNGTGTGTGTGTGGAAAACAAAAAGTGTTTTGATAGCGGCCTTATGTATCGTGTGAACGAACCATCCACGCATATTTTTTTATTTTTCTCTTCTTCTTCTTTTTTCTACGCCCCTCGCATGTTTGGCGAATCACAAAAATATGTGTGTACATAAACTGTTGTTGTTTTTTTTGTTGTTATCATATATATATTTGTATATATATATATTTGTATCATCTTTATTGATGGTGACAATATTGTTTTCTATTATGCGCTCACACAGCGCGCCAAATGCAAAACTACGTTACAACATGTGAAAAGTAAACGAATGATTCAATAAACAAAAAAAAAAGTCTCTCCGTATCTATAACTTTAGCACAGGAAAAAAAAACCTCTGTTAGTAAAGCTAATATGGTGTTGTGATATCCCCCCTTTTTCCTTGCAAATCATCAACACACACTCTCACACTCACAAACACATACACAGAGAGAGAGAGACACACACCCTCCCTTTCTTTCTTTATTTTTATTTATTTATTTATTTTTGTGTGTGTGTATTTGTCTGTTCTCCAGCAAAGGACAGAGTAGTAATAACAATAAAGAAATTCTGGTTGGGTAATTCAATTATTATCATTACTAATATTGAAAAAGATATCAAGAGAGGCACAAGGAAGTGGTCAATAGATAAAAAGAAAAACAAGAAGGACTACTACCAAAAAAAAGAAAGCAAAGTTTTATCAAGTTGCGCAGGTGAAACAATAGTTTGAAAGAGAGCAATTAGCAGCAAACGGAAAGAAAAAAAAATGCGCATTATTTCTGAGGGAACCCCAATGACATGTGGCGAGGTCTACGCACTCGTGCGGCGTCGCCGTGATGAGCGCAACGCCGCGCAGCATCCACCTTTTTGTTTGCAACTTCAGCAAGCAGACCCGCAGAGTAGGGCGAGCAGCAACTACTTAGCTTCTAAATTTGCTAGCAGTAACAGCGCGAATCAAAACAATCGCACCGGCAGCGGCACTCCTCTGGGTGGGGGAGATGGCCGGCGCATAAATGACGCGGCAGCGGCGGCGGCCGCAACCACCGCTCTGCTCATGTCGCCTTCTTCTGCTCATCTTGTCGTGCTGCTCACGGAGGTGAAGCTGATGAGTTATCTCGCTAACCACTCGCATCTCTGCAGTGGTGCCGCGCGTGAAGACGGTGACATGGAGGAGGAGGAGGTCTCTGCCTCGCAGACCATCAAGCACACGTATGGGCCTACCACGGTGTTTCCGCTTCCCGGCAGCACTCCGGCGATGTCTTCGCACAGCAGCCGCACTACCACCACTAGAGCAAACAACAGCAACAACAATAGCGCCGGCAACGGGACGGTGAAGGAGGAAGAAGAAGGGCACACCGATGCACGGAGGGATGAAGCAAAGGGGGTTCTTCTTGCAGGCGGCGCGGTCACCTACCAGTTCTGTCTCGATGCCCTTGCCGCTACGCAGCCGGGTACGGAAGGACATGTGGCGTGTGTATCTCTTCTTCTCGACGCCTTTGAACGCGCGGGGAGAGAAAGGGAGGTGGCGCTTGCACACGCAGTGAAACGTGTCCTCTATGAACTTCAGCCCACGCATCAGTACTGGGCCTCGGCCACGGCCTCCTTTTGTAATTCAGAAAGCACATGCGGCGTAGGCAGCAAGTCCACCGCGGGGGCTGGAGGGGGCGTGAAGGGCGAGTCTGGCGCGTCTGCTGAAGAGAAAAGGAGCTACGGTGGTGCCTCTGCTTCTGCTGCAGCTGTGAAGCTACGCCCGCTGTTGGCGCCACCGACGAATATTCACACCTCGCCTGTCGCCAATGGATTTCTCTCCTTCGCGCCTGTCACGAGCAGTAGCAGCGGCTCTGGTAATCGCAATGATGATGGCGGCTTAGCAGCAGCGGCGGTGGCGCACAGCGACACCATTCGGCAAAGACAGGTTCATTTTCTCAGTGATGCTGAAGTGATGCAGTTGGTTGTTGCTCAGCCACGGAACGCGGTAGATGTGTGCCGCCTGCTGGATAATCTTGAGAGAAGGCTTGGTGGAGACGAAGAGGCTGTGGCGTGGTTTGCAGATGCCGTCGTGCGCGGACTGAGGAGCGTATGAGGATAACTCTATAATGAGGATGAGAAATAGAAAGGATGGGGGGTGGGGAGACATGTTAGCTGTGAAGGGTTACTCTCATGCTCGCTTAAGCACTGAAGAGGGTCTGTTCTCTCAGCACGTCATTTTTTTTTTTTCGCCTTTGTTGTTTTTTTATTTTTTAATGTAAATTTCGAAACATAAGTAGCAAAAGAAGAAAAGAAAAATTGTCATGACTATGCATGCGAGTGTCAAGTGTGTTTATCTGCACGCGTGTTGATACTTACTTCTCCTTTTTCACTTGCCGTTGTTTTTTTTTTTTTTTTTTGAAAAAAAAAACTACCACATCGCTTTTCGGTGTTGTTGTCGTTTTTGTTCTTTCATTGATGCTGATGCTTCCCAAACCCTCCATATTATCAATTATCTATTTGTAGTCAAGCAAGAAACCAAAGGAAGGAGGTAGAAATAGAA
>JASANZ010001699.1:0-10219 GCA_030849805.1 Sergeia podlipaevii | reverse complement strand
AGAAACGACACTGGCTTGCCTTGGAGAATGAGAAACACCGTGTCGAGCAGCTCGGGTGTCTTGAGATACATAAACAGCGCCACGTAGAAAGCCTGTGGACCAGAAAAATTCGCGCTGAGTACGGTGGTGTGGTAGGTGCCAATGTTGGTGTTGCAGTGGTGAATGTTAGAGGGATCAAAAGGTTTTGGAGGAAAGACAGGACCGTCGTCGGTCTTCGAGAACGCGCTGACATACAAGGAGTGGTTACAATTGAAAAAATGATTGTTACCGACTGTGTGGTCACCATTGGGAGCAATGGGATCTGGAAGGAGAAGATCTGAAGGCAGCACGGTGAAGTCTGTAATGTCATTCGGGTAGCACGCCACTCCATAGATACCCCGGGCGGAGACCAGCTCATATATCATGTGTGTCGTGTAGAATGTGCCGGTAAAGGACACAACAGAGAGAAATAGATTCCATCCAGCCACAATCCACTTGAGTTCGTAGGTCTTCTTGTGTTTGGCGAGGTGCCCTGGCAGGTAGAACACCGCGAGGAGGTAGAGCGCAGCTGCGTATGCTGGGTAGTCTGGAGCGACATCTAAGAAAACGCGACTACTAGTACCGCGAAAGTGTTGCGGAATGAGCAAAGCTGTGTACAGCTGCTCGCCAAGAGACACCATGCTGCTGCTGCGAATGAGATACAAAAAAAAAATAGAATGATGCGTTTGTATTTCTGTATGTATGTGTATGTGTATGTGTGTTGTAGTGAGCTTGGCACAAGGGCCCTTACATGTATTTGTATCTCCCCACCTTTTTTTTCTTTAAAGGGAATGTGGTGTACAGATAATAATGTGTGTTCAATGAGAGCCCAGGCAAAAGGCCAAAAAATAAAATAAAAAATAAAAATAAATAGAAGATACGCTGGGTGATGTGTAGCCCTCTAACATGCACATGAAAGAATGGATTAGCAGGAGAAAATGAGACCAACAGTCCCCCCCCACACAGAAAGAAAACAACAACAACAGAAGAAATATGTAAATATCAGGAAAAATTTATAAAATAGAGAGAATAACAACAACAACAACAAAAAAGCAGGTAATATGCCAAAGGGAAAGTCTTCAGTAGCAATCTCCCAATCTTGTTTTTTTTTCTCTATATGATGTATATGTATGTATGTGCGTGTGCTCTACTAAAAATAGAAGATAGGTAGAAAGAGAAAGTAATATATATATATATATATATATATGTGGATCTGCACTGATTCAGAATAGAACAGCAACAACAAGATAAACGGATGCGTATGCATTACCAGCATATGTGGTAAACATTTTTTTTTTTTAAACAAGAAGATCAACAACGACAATGCTGTTCCTATTCACAATGTAACTTCACATGTGTGCTATTTTTTTTTTTAATGTTGCTTGTATGTTTCATGTTGTTTGCTCACTCAACGTTTGGTACAGTTTTTTTGTTCCGCTGTCACTGTAAAAACAAAATCATAACAAACAAAAATAGAAATAATAATAGTCATCATCATAATAGTAGTAGTAAATACTGAGGGGGGAAAACAGCAAAAATAAATAGATCTCGCTTAAAAAAAAAAAAAAGGCATCAGTAGAAGCGCCAGGCCACTTCGAGAGGAAAAAAAAACAGGAAAGAAACTTTCCCATCAATCACAATAAAAAAAGACCAAGGGCAAAAGAGCATTGAAACGGGAAAAAAAGCGAGAGAAGTTATATAGTTGTAATGATAACTCATAATAATAATCATAAAATTGGGCGTATACATAAATGTGCGTGTATATATATATATATATATATATAAGGTGTGTACAAGAAGGAGGGAAGAAAAAAAAAAAAGAAGAAACCCAATTAAATATCTGTCCACATAATCGAAAAAAGAGAGAGAGAGAGAGTAATAGAAAAAATAAATCAAATTATGAAACAAAGAAAACCGACAATGTTTCACAATATAAAACCACGCACACACGAAAAAAAAAATAGGTTCATTCTAGTTCTCTTCTGCTTATATTCTGTTGATGCTTTTTTTTTCTTCCTCATACTGATGCCCAAATCCATATATATATATATATATATGCTATGGACTCATGAATGGCGCTGCCAGATGAACAGGATGAACGAGTAAGCAGCGAATGAATATATGTGTGGTGCATGTCTGTATGTACTTAGGCTGCCACCGCGAACTGTAGCAAAGCAAGAGGAATGAGAGAAAAGAAAATAATAATAATAAAAGTAATAGTAGAATGAAAAAGTAATCACATGAAGTACCCTTAACTACAGAACGCACAAACAAACACACACAAACACACACACTTGCAATTTTAAAACTTTTCCCCGTTTTCCATAGAAATAATAAGCAGCTTCTTACTTTCCCCAAGTTTGCGGCTGCGCTCAAGCTCTCGCTTCGCCTGCTCCTTGCGAGCCAGCACCAGGCTGCGCTTCTTCACACGCTTGTCGAGATACAACTCCTTGAAGAGCACGACGAAGAGAACGCAGTAGCTACCGTACATCATCATGCCCATGCGCATGCCGGTGGTGTCTGCGCGACATCCATAAAAGTAGTCCTCCATGTGGAACGCTGGCACGCTTTCTTTGTTAGGGAGGGACTCAAACTTTAAGTAATGTGCGCACTGACAAAATGAATAGTGCACCACAGCACAGATTGGGCGTGAGACGTTGTAGAAGTACGTTGTCTGCTTGTTTGGGCCCAGCCAGTGCTGGAGGTACGTGTAGACGGTGATCCCCATGCCGATGAACATCTGTAGGCACTGCAGCACCGTGATGCACGGCGCGAAGGGCCTGATCTTCATGCGCAGCCCCATCATGACGAGAAAGTAATAAAAGTACATGATCGAGTGCACGCAGTAGTTCATAACGGCAAATAGAATACCAGCTTGGTAGAGGGTGTAACCCGAGTGCCAGCAGAAAATAAAGGTCACGATGTGGTGATACCAGTGAAGAAACGACACTGGTTTGCCTTGGAGAATGAGAAACACCGTGTCGAGCAGCTCGGGTGCCTTGAGATACGTAAATGCAGCCATGTAGAAGCAATATGGTCCGTAGTCGTAGTACTTGCGGTGAAGCTGACTATATTTCTGTGGATTCTGGCTCATGCGCTCAAAGTAGTCGTTATTGGTGACGTCACGTGATGCGTGATGAATGTGGCGTACATAACGAAGAAGCGGGTCGTCCGCCGGGGCATCTGGAATTTTGCAAACGACGGAGTAGAAGTTAAAGTGTCCAAACACAAAGTCCCTCACGAACATCACTCCATAGTAGGCACCAAGCGCGGAGAAGATAGAAAGAAACAAGTTCCACCCCGCCACGACCCACTTGAGTTTATACACTTTCTTGTGCTTGGCGAGGTGCCCTGGCAGGTAGAACACCGCCAGCAGGTACAACACGGTAGCATAGACGGGGAGATCAGGGTTCATGTCTACAAAGTCACGACTATGGGAGCAACGGTAGAGCGAAGGCATGTTCCTAAGATAGTGCCACCACGATACATCGGGGTAGGGTTCCAGTTGCACAGACATTTTCTTTTTTTAATCCGCACTGGGGGTGTGCTCTTGTATATGAGATAGGATGATTGTGGAGAGGAGAGAGAGGGGGTGGGGTGGGTGAGGAAGGGAAAAAGAGAGAAACAGATAAATTATTAAGATGTTAAGGATGGCAATATGAACACACACACCCACACACAAGCAAACAGCTTTAGATAAAAGAGAAGAAATATATACAAGAAAAAAAAACAAAGACTTTACCAACAAAGTCTATTTGTCTTTCATAAACAAAGCGCTGACTATAATGTTTTTTTTCCCTTTTAAGGATAAAACTGGTTTCCGACTTATATTAAACGTTGCTCACGCTCTACTCTACGTATAACTGCCACCATAGTGCGTTTATATATATGTGCGTGCCCGTATATTCGCATGTATATGTATATATAAATCAACCCCAAAAGGGAAAAAGAAAGTGATGTACACTGCTTGTATAGCCGTTCGCTCACCCATTTCTTTTCAAGGAATAAAACAGTCTCTTCTTGTGCTTGTATAGGTGTGACTGTACCCTCCATTATTCACTCCCTGCTATTACAATTACTTTCTTTCGCCCTTTTTTTTTTTTTGAAAAAAATATGCGAAGAATATGCAGCTGCTCTGGCATAAAGCAACACCAAACATACACAAGAACAGTATATGAATATACAGGGAGAGAGAGTAAAGTTAGGAAGAAATAAGAACACAATGAATTGTACGAAAGCAGACTGACGAGAATAATAATAATAATAATAACAATAATAACAATAATAACAATATCCTGTGCGCTTGTGTATTTATAGTCTACTCTCTTTTTCTTTTTTTCTATGTTCTTCTCATGACACGAATATACAATCTTGGAAATAGAGAAAAAACAAACAAACAACAACAATGTAGAATCGATGCAGCGTGTACGTACTTAATTAAAGTTTTCAGCGGGTCTCTCTCTCTCTCTCTCTGTCGCTCTTTCCCCCCTGATTGATAATACTCCCTATTTTCAAATATCTCATCCGGCTCACGAAAAAAAGCGCTAATCTGCAAAAAAAAAGAAAGAAAGAAAACAATAACAATGAAGTTGTGAAAGCGCGCAACCAACACAACGCATGCAGTTCACAAACAAGACCACATTATGTTGAAGAAATGTATATATATATACATTATATATATTTTTATTTTTTTATCATGCAAAAAAAGGAAAAACAAAGTAAACACGAAAACAAGAGAAAGAAGAGCAGAATAAAGCGCGCACACACACACGCACATACCGCAAGCGTGCAGTGCATACCCTCACCACACGGGAAAAGATCCATCTTCTTCTTTTCTTAAACAATTCCAAAAAAATAATAATAATAATAATACGTAAACGCATTTCACACTCCCATTCCCCAACTCTTTTTCTTAAGTATCTAAGCAACAAAAAGAAGTGGAAAGAAGAACGAGGGAAAATTGCTGTGTGCATATATATATATATATATATATATAGAGAGAGAGAGAGAGAGATCATATTGCCTGCTAACTAAAGCCACGTAGTGTACGGTCCCACTTCTTCTTATTGTGCCATATATATATTTACGTGTAGCAACAGCTGGGTCGCTTAAGAAAAAAGAGAAACAAGAAAGAGCACATACTCAAAAAAAGAAAAGAAGGAAAGCCAGAGATAGTAATAATAATAATAAAAGACTAACAACACTCGTTTTTATTTTCCATATATTTCTTTGACCTTTTTAAAAAAACCACTTCTCTTGCTTTCTCTCTCCCTCTATATATATAGTGAAAAAGAATAGGCATACATGGTGTTGACGGCCTATCCTCCGGTGAAGAACACACAATTTTTTTTGATTTCTCTCTTTCCTCTTATGTATCGTTTCTTTCTTCAGTCTTTGCTGCTATTTTTCCCCCTTCCCCCTTTTTTTTTTCAAAGCGAAAAACAAAGAACGGCAACCAAAAAAAAGCACACATCACTACTGCACAAGGAAGCGAGGTAATGTTAGTCGACGAAATGGAAAGTAAAAGATCAACGTTGCTGCTATGAGAAATCAACAAATACTGAAAAAGTATATATATACGAAAGAAAGAGAAAGGGAGAAAAAAAAAGAAAAGCGAATATCGATGTCAAAGAGATGATGTAAATCTGTTGTATCAACTGAAAACATAACAAGGAAGACCGAAGGAAAAAAAAAGAAGAAAAACACGCACACACACACACACACACACACAAGTAAAGAATAAGAAAAGTAAATGAAAGCNAGTATATATATACGAAAGAAAGAGAAAGGGAGAAAAAAAAAGAAAAGCGAATATCGATGTCAAAGAGATGATGTAAATCTGTTGTATCAACTGAAAACATAACAAGGAAGACCGAAGGAGAAAAAAAAAAGAAAAACACGCACACACACACACACACAAGTAAAGAATAAGAAAAGTAAATGAAAGCAAATGTACTCAAGATATATATATATATATATATTTTCCCTCAATATGTAGGGCGGAATAAACTCGTGCAAAGGCATTTTTTTTTTTATTATAAAAGGCCCATAATCAACCACCTCCAGAATGCCTAAGGAAAACAAAAAAAAAATAATAAGTGTAAGAAAGAGAAAAGCAAAAAGAAAAATCAACAACAACACAGCCATTGAAAAAAGAAAAGAAGATATATATATATATATATATATTTGCAAGATAAATAAAAGAGAGAGGTTTATATATTGACATCAATAGAAAAATCTCTCTCTCTCTCTCTATATATATATAATATAGATAATCAAAGGCACTGCAGGAAAGAAAGGTGGTCCAACTAACAGTAAGAAATGTGTGTGCTCCCTTGGATGGCATTCTCTTTTCCATACATACATACATACATGCCTATATATTTCTTCTTCTTCTTCTTCTTCTGCGTCTTAAAAAACCGTTGTCCTCAGTCTTCATGTACCCCTTCATTCACTGAAACATAACTTTCCATCTCACTCTCTTTTCGCCACTTCTGTTATGCCAATGGAGTTCTCCCGCCTGTTTTTTTTCTCTCACTTGAGAAGAGAAAAGGATGTCCCATCATTTTCTTCCTTTTTTTCTTTCCTTTCCTTTTCAGCTTTGGTACGACTGTACGTACACACCCACCTAAACAAGTATATCAAATCGTTACGTGTATTCATTCATTATTTTTTCTTGTTTCTTTTCTTCTTTTTTAGAAAAAAGAAGAAAAATATAAATAAACATGATTACACACGTAAAGAGTAGCAGTATATGCATATACCTGGTGTTCGAGAAAGGAGCTCAGAAGACACATATTCAAGCAAACACGTAAAAGCACGAATACATACGCACGCTGCATAATAACAATAATCATAATAATAAAAGAAAGCAAATCGTAAACATTAGCTGAGTAGTAAAACTAAAATTAACCAATGCATCAACGTACTCACTCAAACACAAGCTTTCCTATGCTCTTTTTTTTTCCCTCACCGCCGCATTTGCATAAAATGCAGAAGATGACCTCAAAAAGAAAAAAAAGAAAAGAAAGATGGCAATAAAAGTTGTTCCACCTAGGTATCAGCGTACGTACTTTTGCTTCTGTCTCTTAAATTCTCGCTATGTTCCTTTTTCCTTTTACTATTATTTTCTTTTTCTTTGCACATGTGATTTTTTTTTTTTTGACAAACTATTACGCACACGTACCGTGCACAATGCTTGCATCAATGCATTTCATCACTCATACCCCTCCCCTATTCTCTTCCTCCTCTTCGCCCCCTTTCTGTTGTTCCACGAAAACATTTTTAGTGAAGTTTGACGTACTCATGGCGAGATAGCAGTGGAGTGGTAAAAGAGAAGGAGAAGGAAAAAAATAATAACCGAAGCAATACATAGGTACACACAGATAAAGCTACAGCACAATGTATATGCCAATGCGTGTGTGTGTGTGCCCTTCAAACCAGGTATTTCAGATAGTAATAACACCAATAATAATAAGCAGGGTTGACTAAAAAAAATAGTCAGTGTCAGCGACAGCAACAAAAGAAAAAAAGTACACAAGTACACACACACATATTTATATATATATATATATCCACTCACGCATATGTATATACATATCAGACAAACATGGTATTTGCATTTATAGTGTTCGGAGGCACTAAATAAAAGAGTTTCCTTATACATAGATATATATATAGTTTGCGCAATCCACTCTACTTGAAATATCATCATTAAAAAAAAATGTAACTCGGAAATGGAAACAATGTATGTATATATATATAGCAACCACAATAAGGCAACAACAAGAGCAAAAAAACATATATGTATATGCATATTGACACGCTGCATAAAAGTAATATATTGTTTGCTTTCTTTCCCCTTTCCTTTTCATTATTCTACTTTCTGCTTTCCAGAAGGAAATGCCAAAATGCCCACATCTAACTGTCCAAGGTTTCTTTTTGGTAAAAATAAAATAAAATAATTAAAAAAAAAACATATTTCTCCCTTTTTAAATGAAACATAACACACACACACACAAGATATATAAGAGCAACAAGCAAGACCATCTTTTATAAAGACTTCTCACAAACAACAACAACAACAACACGTTTCTCTCTCTCTCTCTATATATGTATCACTACATACTGGTCATAGCCATGAACGCAGAAATAATGAAAAAAAAAATAGCACCGAGCAAACGTGGCCTCAGTATCTCTATTTTTTTCTCTTTTCAAAAAAAAAAAAAGCTAAACAAGATAAAATGTCAATCAGTGTATCTACTAGAATTTTCGCTCTCACTATATATACAGCCACACCGCAAGTGAGATCGCCAATGAACATATATTTCATGCACAAGCCTTACTTTTTCTTCTTCTTGTCTTTGGTGTATCCGTTTCCGTTATCCATATTGATGCCCTGCACTATATCAGAGTTCTTGATTGTCTCAACCGCAGCAGGCGTGCCATTGCTCGCACCATTGCTGATCTTGGCGTGCTTCTTGCCCTTGCTCCCTTTTTTGAGATAGAGATTGCAGAAAAGAATAGCAAAAAGAAAGAAGTAGGAGCCGTACATGGCCACGCCCATGCGGATAGTCCTGCGGTCCACGCCACAGCCTAGGGGGCTGATGTAGCTGTAGTAAAAAGTGTAGCCAACAATCGCCGTACCCACCACCATCTGCAGAAGCTGTGCGGCAGTAATGAGAGGCGCGAAGGGTCGGATGTATTTACGCCAGCCCAGCGTGCACAAGAAGTAGTACATGTACATCACAGAGTGCACAGCGTAGTTCATCGTGGCGAACCAGAGTCCACTCGCGATAAGAGAGTAGCCAGCGTACCAGCAGAAAATGGTGACTGTGAGGTGGTGATACCAGTGCAGGAAGATCACCGGCTTTTTCTGGAGCACAAGCAGCGCCGTATCAATCATCTCAGGAATTTTGCTCAGCAGAAACGCAAAGATCCAAAATGCGAGTTCGCCATCGTGAACCACGTGCTTGTCAAAAAAGCAGGTAGTCTTGTAGAACCCGCGATCGCGCACCAGATACATCACCATCGTGAGGCACCCGATCGTGCCACCCATGGAGAAGAGAGAGAGGGCGAGGTTCCAAGCCATGGCGAACAGCTTGAGATTCATCGGTTGACGGTTCTCCATAAATTTAGGGCCAAGAAAGACCATCATCACATACAAGACCTCGCAGTACACCAACGCATCGAAGTAGTCATCGAAAATCCATGTGTAGTCACCGTTGAACCTGGCAGGCAGGCCACCGAAGTTGACGAGCGGTTGAAGGAAAGGCATCTTCTTAATTCCCTTTCTCTTTTTCTTCTTCTGTAGTGATACCAAAAAAATATATATATAAATATTATAATCTCTTTTTTTTTTTTTTTGAAATTTCTTTTTTTTTTTTCCCTTTCGTGTGATGACACTACCTCAAGAGGGAGGAGAGAAAAAAAAGAAAGAAAAAACAATAAAAAAAAGATGTGAAATAATAAAATAATAAAAACAGTAATAATGATAATGATAAAGATACAAAAAGAAGGAGAGGAATACAATCTTCCTTTCTTTCTTTCTTATTTGTTTTGTTTATACAGTTTATATACAAAAAAAAAACCTTTTTTTTTTTCAGAATTCTTCGCTCAACAACAACAACAAAAAAAAGGAAGAGGAAGAAAAATAAAAAAAAAGTTACACAAACAAAATTAAGTAAATGGTGATTTCTCTACTAGTTCTGTAATATTAATATTATTATTCTCTTTTTGTCGACGTGCGTCTAGATACTAGCTTAATATAAAAAAAGAAAAAAAAATGTATTGTAAGTAGAAAAATATATAAGAATATATACTGAGAAATAAGAAGCTGTGATATTCGTTTGTAATGGAAAGAGAACAAAAATAAAAAAAATAAAAAAAAACGTAGTTGAGAAGAAGAAGAAGAAATAAAATGCGTCAAGGGTGCAAAAGATAATTGTGTAAAGCGTAGAGTCTCAGTAGACTAAACTGAGAGCCAAACCCACAACCAACAACCACCGCTTACACCGACATCTGCGGGAGAAGAAGGGGTAAAGAATAGCACATCGTCATTATGTCCTTTTTTTTTTAAAAAAAAAAAAGAGAATATATTATTACTAACAATCAAAAGAAAAAAAAAGCCTCCATCCAACGACAGAAGGTGTGGGATCAAGAGAAAACAAAGCAAGTAAGACCGAAAAAAAAAAAGAAAAAA
>JASANZ010001698.1:0-10182 GCA_030849805.1 Sergeia podlipaevii | reverse complement strand
ACAGACTGAGTAACATTACCTTTTTTATTTATATTTCTAAAAGAAAACAAGAAAAAAAGAAGAGAAAAAAATGGGAGAACGAAGCGAAAATGAAAAGAGAATAATGTGCCGATCAATTTGGATTGAGGTATTCCCACCTGCCATTTCTTTTCCACTGTGCCATGACTCCTTTTTATTATGACAATGATGATGATGGTGCATGCGTGGATAGTTTGTACGGTGTTTTTTGGATATCAAATGTGTGGAAGGTTGCTTATGCATGTTGTTTAGCCAAAAAAATGTTAGTGCCAGTATATATATCTCTCTCCCTTATATAATGGCGTCAGCTTCTGCTGGGTTGTGCAGTGCGTTCGACGCTGATTTAAACNCGTTTCTGTGTTCTTTATCTCCGCAATGAATTTTTTTTTTTTTTTACTATTTCGCAGCGATTTTTTTTTCTTTTCATGTTATTGCTGCGCTTACCCTTTTTTTTTGTTTTTGTGCACTCATGTCTATTATTTGTTGACGCAGACTCGCGTATTGGCGATTTTTGCATGTTGTATATGTTATATTATTATTATTATTATTTTTGTTTTTGATATTATTGTGATGGTTCAGATGAAAGGAAAACTAAAGGACCGGGATAAATATATATATATTTTGTGGTGGGGGCATCAGTCGGTGCAGATTGCATCATACTTGTGCTGCATATGTATGTAAGTTGACGTCGAGAAAAAAAAAATAGTGACCGGATGATAAATTCTCTTTTTTAATATATATATATATATATATTTGGGATTAAGGGTGCATCTTTACACCTGTTTTATTGCTGTTATCATTTTGATGCCATTCTGAGTGATTCTGTGCATGTACCGTACCTGTGCTGGATGGTGCCATATAGCGCACGAGGTACTTGACACCTTGCGTTTCTTTTCTTTCAAGAATAATTATATGTATCATCAATGCTTTAAGTGTGT
The DNA here is from genome assembly GCA_030849805.1 of Sergeia podlipaevii. NCBI lineage: Eukaryota > Euglenozoa > Kinetoplastea > Trypanosomatida > Trypanosomatidae > Sergeia > Sergeia podlipaevii. The sequence continues at coordinate 9,226 of JASANZ010001698.1, read as the reverse complement.
ACATATCTACTACGACGTATGAATGCCACATGGTCTAGAGATGGCGTCTATTCCTCCCCCTTTTTTACCAACCAGTTAAGATAACTCGCAGCATACCGTTATAATTATTATTCTGCACTGCTCTACTCTTTTTCCAAATGCTTTATTATTATTATTATTATTATTTTTTGTATAATAAGGAAAATGGGTATTCATGCTTGAAAAATTCACTTGATGTTGTTGTTGCTGTTTTCACTGGTGTTGTTGAGTTTATTTGGGAAAGAGGGAAAAGAAAGGAATAACGGATGATGATGTGTGCAAATGTGTCGTGTGGGTTCGACAAAACAAACAAAAAAAAGATCTTCACTTACAGTTTGGCGTCGTGTGGATGTTTTTTTTTTTCTTGTCATATATATATATATCTATATATATACGCAAGCCAAGAAACGACGATGGATCAGTATGACAGCTGCGTTACCTGATATTGCATGTTTTTTTTTTGTTATTGCTACTATTATTATTGTTGTTGTGATTATCAGCGTGCTGCTGCGGCTTTGTGCTTGTTTTTTTTCCCCCTTCTTCCTTTTTTTTCTTTTTTATCCGACCATGTTATTCAGTTGCGTGACTTCAAGACAAACCTACTACTATTTAAACAAAGAAGAAAAGAAAAAGAAGAAACTATATTCGGTTTGAAAGAGACGTAGCAGCACCTTGGGTGGCACCACTGATTGTCTAAGCCTTTTGGAAGTTGCAGTTTATCTTTGCCAATGTGAAAGGGATTTGAGATAAACCTCTTTTGCTTCTTCTGTTTTATCCTCCTTTTTTTTGTTTGCTTGTTCATTTCCTTCTTTTTCTTCGATATTCTTGCCTTTCTTAAGGATTGTTTGGGTCACTGAGCTTAAACTGAATCTTTTATATTTTCTAGTGTTTGCTGCCTTCTATCAACCAGGAAGCTTTTTTTTTTCTTTACTACCTTTCAACCAAGATATAGGTAGTTGATCTCCTGTCTACTGACGTATTTGTTCGTGTGGGCAGTTTTGTATCCTATTTGTGTCGTTGTTTTTCTATTGTATTGGGCTGTCGCCCTCTTCGTGTTTTTTTTTTCTCATTGATACTGGGAGAAGGAGGTGTGCCAGCAGACCAAAAAAAAAGGGATAAGTCGTATCATAAAGAACTTGTGTGTGCGTGTGTGTGTGTGGTCACGCAACTACTACACTTGGATACTCTTAGCAAATTTTTTTTCTTCTTTTTATTAGATTGCCCCTTAACCTCTTTTTTTTTTTAAAAAAAAGACGGTGTCAAGAAAGAGAAGTGCTGTTTATTACCTTTTGCTTGCTATTGTCATTTTTTCCTTTTGTTATTAATATTACTTAGTATCTCCATGCTAGCTGGAAGCGCACGTGGCAGGCGCGGCCCCGTCAGCAAAGCTACATCGTCTGTTAACACAGAGACAGCATTCTTTGCCGTTGCTCCACGAAGAGGCTTTCCCGGGCGTTTTCGATGCGCAACACCGGTAGTGATACGTACTCCTGCCGGCAGCACCACCCACGTGCTTCCAGAGGACGCGGGGGAGACTGAGGTTCATTTTAATCATAGTGTACCGGGCATCCCGGCAGTGGGGGCGAGGTGTAGCGCGGCTATCTGCAGCAGTGGCCATACTAGTTGCAGAAGCAGTGGCGTCGCCGATGACAATACCCGTGTTACGCCCCCCGATATCACCAAGAAGGTAGATGGCGAGAGTGAGGATTCGCCAAGACAGCAGCAGCAGCAGTATCCACCCAGGGGATGCTGCCCTTCTCCTACGCGTAGCGAGGATGCCAACGAGGAGCGCGGAGGCGAATTAGAGGATTGCAGTAGGGACGGAGGTCGTTTTTCAAGAAGAGGGAGTGCCGGCTCTCGAAGCATTGGACTGTTGCACCAGCAGCAGCACAGCGCAAGGAACCGAGCTACGCTGAGAGATGGCGAAGCAGTAGGGAGGGCGGCAGCATCGCAAGGCGTGACGACAGGACTTCACCCAACGCGTCTGGGTGGGCATTACTCAAGCATCTCACCTCGAGCATCTTTGCAGCCGCGGCGGTGTCGCTCAGCGAGTCTGGCCAGTAGCGGCTGCGTTGGTTGGTTTGGCAGCAGTGTAGGAGGCCCACGTGGGTATCATTTTACTTCATTTCGGAGAGACAGCTCTGTGCGCTCTGCGACTTCGTCGGTTGCGGGTAGCATGAGCGGCCGCAATCAACGTGCTAGGTCGGCGCCTCGATCGGTGCGTAGCAACTCGATTACTGCGCCATCATTAGGTGGGAAGAGCCATTTCTTTTCTAAACCGCAACACGAGCAGCCGCTACGCACCGTGGGCAGCGCGAGGAACATGATGCAGTTGGTACAAACAGGACTCCATGCTTCCTTGTGGGTCGCAACGCAAGATGGCATGGTGGAAATACGTTCGATGGTGGAGCCCACGACGGTTCTTGCGGTGCTGCCACGGCGGAACGCGCGTACTATTGTAACTGCTATTGTACAAGCAGCTGGTAACGGCGTCGCCGTGGCTTTCTCCGATGGCTCGCTGCATCTCTATGACGCATACACGCTGTGCGAGGTGCACTTCGTCGCCGCACGCGCCGCCGCCATCACGTGTATGACACTCGCATCAGTGCCCGCAGCTGCTACCACTTCGACGACCACCACGAGCTATCAGACTCCGACCGGCCTTGCTAGTGGTAGGGCGGCTACTACCGCCAGGGTTATTGTGAACCTTGGCACCACCACAAGTACAGCGACGGCGTCCGGTTCTACAGGGACTTTACGTGCCACTGTACTCCTCACTGGGTCTCTAGATGGATCGATTGGCAAGTGGGATGCAGTGAACTTAGCTCCACTGGGCCGCCTCGTGAGCGGCGATGACAAAGGCATCTCCGCTCTTGCGTGCCCAGCCAATAGCTGGTATTTGTTCAGTGGGTCTGAAAACGGCGTGATACGCATGTGGGATCTCGTGAACGACGCTCAAGTAATTGCAACTCAGTCTCTCGACAAAAGCGTGGCGGGAGGTGAGAAGCAAGTAGAACGGACAAAGGCACCGATGCGAGCCGGGCCAGTTCCCGTGTCTTCCTCACACCACCAACGGACGCCACGGCGACTTAAACTTGATGAACCTGCTGATCATGAAAATAACAACAACGACGACGCTGGCCGTCACAGATGTGCCGCGAGCATTCCTCGTCGTACTACGAGGCCTACCCACCCCCCTTCCGTGAAGCCAGAGGCGACGCCACGGCGACAACTCTTCCCCACCATGGGCGGCAGTGGACACTCTGAAGTACTGCCGCGGCCTATTATATTAAACCACAAAAAGCAACACAAGAGAAAAGGCGGTAGTGGTGGTGGGGGTAGTGGCAAGGCGGCGAATGGTACTGCCGGGGACCATCATGGCCTAGGGCAGTCAGACTACTTTTTTGATGGTATCTCTGATGATAAGAACGAGGACAGCATGCATCGCAGGCAGGTGCCACGGAAACCTAGCTTCTTTGCGCCACGAGGCTCGCGCGGCAGCGGTGAAGTGATGTTCGTGGGCCACGGCGCCGATATTTCTCCAGTGCGTGTGGTGGATGAGGAACTATTGTCATCGCCGCTGTTGCCGCCTCACGCAGCTATCCCCCGAGGTGCAGCTGCTGCTCATCGTGCCAGCGTCAGCGGTGCGTCGGCTAAAGAACCACACAACTCTTTGCGGACACCAGCTACGATGGAGCAAATAGTAAAGGATTTTGAGGTGTTGGGTATCACTGCACGTGGTCGTGGCGGCGGCCGCACTACGTCGCTTTCTTTTAGCTTGGCCAGCTCTACTTTGTTAAGTTCCCCCTCTCGCTGCTGCTGGCCTGAGATGAACGCTCATGCTGAGTGTATCACATCGCTGGCGATAGTAGAGGAATTGGCATTGCTCATTTCCGCTTCGCGTGACGGCACGGCGAAGGTATTTGCAATTCCCTCAGGTGCGCCTATTTGCACTTTGGGTGTGCAGCGTAAGGTGCCTCTTCGCGCCGTTGTCGTGGACGCCCCTCAGCAGCGCGTGTACGTTGGAAGTTCTGATGGTGCTCTCGCCGCGTATGATATGTTGGCGCTAGATAAGGGCCCGCTTGCGCAGCTGGAGTCTTCGTCCATGGCGTTTGCAGCAGCTTTTGTTCCTATGAGGCAGTACTCGCTGCGCCGGTTTTTCTATTCTCACGTCGTCCCCGCGGAGCCTGAGGAGGAGGACGGCGCAGAGGAATCTGCTGTCACCACGAAGGATGGTAGCACAACGCCAAGTGACCCTTCACAACAGCAGAACAAGTCGAGCAGAGCAGCAGTACTGCGCGTGAGCGCTGTGGCTGAGACGGACCGTATGACTCCTGCACATGGACCAGGTGGTGCTTGTAGCGCTGCGCATCATGTCGGCGCATCTTCGCTGCGTGAAGTTGGATTGTCCGTCGCGTGTGCTGAGCTGCAGGCCAAGGCACTGAAATGTAGAGGAGCACAACGGGATATTCTCAGTTGCTGCGGCAGCGTGGAACAACTGGAGCTGACGAACCAGCGCAGAGCCGGTGTTTTCCTCCGGAAGCAGCGAGAGTTCTATACTCTGCTGCACCGCAGCTACACGCGATGGCGTCTGTGGACAGCACGGCGCACAAACGCCAAGACAACACTGTCTTCTATCGTTTGCTGTATGGGTAATGCGCAGAGAGAGGAACTTACGCGGCGATACTTTCGGCAATGGCGGCAGTTCGGCTTTGAGCGAAGAGACGAGCACCACAAGGAAAGGCTCTTCTGCTTGACATACCGTGCTACCCCTGACGACCCTGTTGTGCTTTTCGGCATGGATAGTGGCAGGCATGGTGAGCCCGCTAAGGTTGACTTGCGCGAGGCGACTTCATACCTCCGCAGACATCGTCAGCTGTGCCTTGCGCGGTACATGGAGCAGCAAAGTTCACAAGGCATGCTGTGTAGTTCCTTTCAGAACTGGCGCGAGTACGCTCGAGCGAACGTTGTCACCCGACGACGCCAAGTGGCTTTTAATCGACTTTTGCTTGCCTCTGTAACCGGCACTACTCCTCACTATTCCCCAGTCGCCCTTGCCGTTTCCTGCATTGCGGAACGTGCAGTGGCAGCAGCGCGATCACGTCGTGCGCGCCTGCTTGCGGAAGTGTGTGCCGAAGATCACGACCGATACCTACGCGGACGTTTCTTTGAAATCTGGATGAACGCGCTCAAGGCTGCTCGCGCAACTCGTGTAGGCTCCTCGTGGAATCTGGTGGAGCCACTGTCTGCCACCCTAGTGCAGACCAAAGCACTACGCCGGAGGTACTTTGTCAAGTGGCTGTCTTTCACACGTTTTTCGTGTCAAGCGATGCGACTTTCCGAAGAGAAGATGACGCTGCAGCGTGAGTGGTTTGTGCTGCAAAACTGCATTGATAATCCCGCCTCACTTGATGATCTGAGGCGTGAGGAAAACGACCTGCAGGTTTCCATCGTTCATGTCGCGGAGGAGCGCGCGAACGTGGCGCAGCAAGACGAGAGTGTCAAACGTGAGCTACGCGGACTTCAGTCCACAGACGCACTCCGCACGCTTCTCTGTGGGTATCAGGTAGCTACGGTGCAGGACCCATTTTCTAACTTGAACGCAGACGTGAGGACACGGCGACGCAGCACCGTATCCCGAGCTGTGTACCCGCTAGTAGGCGCTAACCGAAGTAGTGGTAGCTTTCAGCCATCAGTGAGAGCACATCACCGGACCTTCAGCCACTCTTCGACTACAATGGAACAATCAATGACTTTTCCGCAGATTGAGTGGTCGCAGGAGCACGAACAGGCTATGGCAATACTCCGCGCACTCAAGGGCACAGCGATGCATTGTGGCCGCGATGAGAAACTGCTGGCAGTGGCCTACAAATTTGCCTCTAAGCTTTCTATAGGCCCCTCCTCAGCCACTATTTCGCCTATGGGAGATCGGTGTAGCGGCGCTGGGGGTAGCTTTTGCGCACCTGCGCATGGTCACCCTATTGGCCCTGGCGCTGCTGCTGGAGACCCCAGTTCATCCGTCAGATCCGCTGGGTCTCCCGACATGCATTCCGGAGTCTCTGAGTTTCTCCCAGGCCAACACACGCGTTGTCACCCGCGCACCCCATCGGGAAGCTCCTGGAGTGTTACCTTAACGGCCACGTCAAGTCGCGCGGTGCGCAACACAGCAGCGACAGGAGCCACAGCAGCAAGCGCCACAACGCCGCGTCGGTCCAAGGCCCGCATGTGGGCTGCTCATCCGCAGGAACCAACCTACTCCACCCTTGCTGAGGCGTTTGATGGCACGACGCAGCAGCTCTACACAGCTCTGTGTGCCGCGGCCCGTGAGACCGGCGTGGATTTGGAATCTGGGAAAGTAGGCCCGACCGTGATGCTTGGCATGATGATGAGAGGCAGCAGTAGGGGTGGGGGTGGTGGAGGTGCTGGTGCTGGTGCTGCGTACGTGATGAATGATGCTCTTAGCATGACGACGTGCAGCAGCGTGGGGAGCGGCCCGGCTGGTGGGGACTCCCTTCTGCATGGTATTGGCACAGCAGGGTGTGTGGTTTCGAATGGTCATGAAGAGCACCAGGGCATCAAGGACGAGAGACAGCGAGGAGGACTGCGTATTCACTTCCCCCAAAAAGCCGGTCTGAGTTCGGTTTCAATGGAGCAATCCACTTTCCGTGAGCACAGCAGCACCACGACTCCGACGGCTGCATCCGTGCGGTGGCTCGAATTCGTATCTGCAAAGGCTCGCCGTGACATTATTGGCCAAGTGCTGAAGCTGGTGGCGCTCTTTGATAGCTATGCCGCACATAGTGAGATGCCGGTAGAAACTTCGGCCACCTTCTCCACGCGTGGTGGCACGTGTGCAAGCACCCTCCCTGTGACCTTTCTCTGTAGTGAGTGGGCGGCAGCGCTGCTGGTGAAGCATGGCGCGCTGCTACTCGAGCTATTGAGCCCGCAATTGCTGCCACGGCAGTGCCAACTGCTTGCAATTGAGGCCCCGCCTTGCATAGAGACGGAAGGCTATGCCAGCTGCTCCACCCCTAGTGTGCCACCGCTATCGATGGCGGCTTTGGGAGCCAGAGGCGACTTTGAGGCTTTCGCTGTGCCAACACCTTTTCCTGTTCAAGGCGGAGAGCAGGCAAGCCATTCCGCCCGAGTGGTTGCGGATAGGGGCCGGGACAGTTTATCCGGCAGCACGTTCAGCAGCGGGCGAGGAGGGCTTGACAGTCGTTGTTGGAGCTCCACAGAGTCTGCGCTGGCTTTCAAAGGCAGCACCATCACGAATCCAGAGACCAAAGTCATTGAGCCACGCCATATCCCACCAGCCCCTACCCAGTCTTATCTGCGCCTCTCTTCCGAGGCGCTGAATAGCGTAGCAGCAGCAACAGCTAGTAGTGGTGATAGTATCGCTGAGGCAGGACGCGCCATGGGTCATCACTACTCTTATTCTTTGAGTCAGGTTTCTAGCAACAGCGGTCGGGGCGGTAGGGGCGGCGGTGGCGGTTATGGTAGCATTAGTGCTGGCGCTAGTGTGGCCAGTGGCGGCGGGGCTCCTTTTCAAGGCGCGCATGGCCCAATGCACCCCGGCGATGTTTCTGCACTTAGCACCATTGGCGGTGGCGGGCACGAGGACCTGCTCTCTGCATCAGTATCGCAGTATTCTTACTCAGCAGTGACTAGTCCGCGATCTTCGCTGGCGATGACGCCGCGAGTGTTCGTAGTTCCGGGGTTTGCAGGAGGCAAGAAACCATACTTGGGCTTCCGCGTGAACGTGAGTAGGGATGGGACAACAGGTCGCAGTGTGATCAGCGTGAAGGAGATTGCGGGAACGTACCTCTCTGCTGATCATGAGGAGACGGAGGGCCCGGGGGCAGCGGCGGGGATGCGAGTGGGTGACCAGCTGGTACGTTTTGCAGGTTACGCTGTCACCGACCTTGCTGCCTTTAACGCGATTATTTCCCGACACGTGAGAGCCGGCGCGGAACTCCCCGTTGTTGTTCAACGCGCCGGAGAGCAACTTAACTTGATGATTACTGTCGGTGTACGGGCCTCTTAGGCGCTCGCAGGGGGAAGAAAGAAAGAAAGAAAGAAAGAAAGAGGGAAGACGAAGAGGAAACAAAAATGTTTGTTGACCCATGTATGCATACATGTGTGCTTGTCAAACTGATATGATTTGTTTCATTTGTTTTTTTTTTCACTACTCCCACGAGTGCAATCCATTCCATATTTGTTTTTGCTTTGTCTTTGTTTTTTGTTTTAGACCGGTGCATATGAAGAGGTCTGTTCGATACACAATCTTTGGTGCGAATAGATCATTAAATGTTTATTTCTTCCTCTTCCGAAATGGCTGTATTGTGTTCACGTCATTCATGCAAGCTATTCACACGATAGTCTCAACCTATACTATAGAGGAAATTGAACAGAGATGTCTGTTTTTGTTGAGTGCAGAGGAAAGAAATAAAGGGAAAAAATGAGAAAAAAAAATACATGCACACACACACACATATATATATATATATATATTTATATATATTTGTTTACTATAGAGAATACTGTATCTTTAATGTGGGTTGCACGCATTATTTTTCCGTGTGTGTGTGTGTGTACTCTGTCATACGCGTAGTGTGTGTTGTGACTGTGTGCGCCAAGTGGGCACATTTACTAGGCAGTGTTCTTTACCCGATTGTACAACTACTAGAATATATACTTTTTGATCTTTACCCATATTTTTTTTTTTCCGATGATGGAAGTCTTGTTATCATTATTTGTTATTATGACTGTTGAGGTGGATTGCTATCATGTATTGTTTTTGTTTGCTTGTGTATATACCTTATAGCACACAAAAAAAAGAAAACACTTGGAGATAGGACTTCATTATGCTGACTATATTTTCTGTATCTATTAAACTACTACCACTGCAACAAAAGCAAAGCAAAGAAAAGAAAATAGAATATATTATTCCTTTACTAACTTTATGAAAATGCGCAGGATTGCCGAAATGCGAGGCATAAGCGTGACTGAACTATCTGTTTCTTATACCTTGGGGAGATCTTTTTGCTTTTTATCATTGACTTTTTTTTTGTTTTATTTGTTTGTTTGTTTGTTTCTCTCTCTTTTTTTTTAAAAAAAAAAGTAGTGCGAAAAAAAGCAAAAGTATTTTTGTATCAAAATGGTTCGCATGCACGGTAACGGCAAGGGCAAGGCTGCCTCTGCTCTC
>JASANZ010001697.1:0-10013 GCA_030849805.1 Sergeia podlipaevii | reverse complement strand
CACTTCTTCCTCACTCTTTTCTTGCTGTGTTTGCTATAGCTGTGTTATTGTTCGATTGCTTCAAGCCTTTTTTTAAAAAAAGAAATTCTGCCTTTGCTGTATTTAGTACATAAGGGCATGCTTTTTTACATTTGTCCACAATGGCCATATATAGCCTACGGGAAGGAAGGTGAAAGAAAACAAAAAGCGCAGCAGGAATGCGTCTTCTTCTTTTTCACAACAGTACTGTTTTCTATATGTACGCTATTATCAATTCATCGGTCTACCTTTTTTTTTCTCTATTGCTATCATTTATCTTCTTTCTTTAAATATTATTTCCTTCTTTCTTCTTTTTTCCCTGAAGAAGTGAGAGGCAAAACATTTCAACACAGTAGGTAACTATCATTACAGCCGTTTTCAAAAGTAATAACTTTATAAATATTTATCCTTATCATACGTACCATGTCAAACTATACTTACATGGACTGTGATGAGCTAGTTGCCCTCATGGATAACTCTGAAAAATCTGCCAAGCTGGCAATCATAGACTGTCGAGAGCATGAACGTGAGAGTGGGTTCATTGTGGGCTCTATTCACGCTCCAAGCTCGAGCTACACGACAGAGATGTACCAACAGTTGGCTCGTACGCTGTGGGATGAAAAGAAAGAGATTGCGGTCTTTCACTGTACGTTCTCTGAGGTTCGCGGCCCTCGCGGAGCGAATAGGCTCGCGCTTGCGCAGAAAGAACTGGGACTTTCGTACCCTCTTGTGTACGTGCTGCGTGGGGGCTTTGATCGCTTTTTTGACATGTACGGTAACACCCGAATTGATCTCATGTACGTGTGAAAATGAGCAAGTAAAAATAGAAAAAGTAAGGTTGAGAGTGACAACTCATTGTGTATTTTGTTGTGTGCTGAGCCGCCATCGTTGCAGCAGTGACAATATACGCACACACAATATCTTCGCGCACATGAATAAATTTTTTTTTTTCTTTCTCCTCTGTGTAACAAGCATAAAAAGTTGACACACATTCTTTTTTTTTGATTATATTGTTGTATATGAGAGGACATTTCCTTTTTTTCCTTTGCCTGCTTTCGACTTTTTGTTTATGTTTTTGAGTTACCTTCTTTTTCTGAGACCGCTTTTTTTTTCTCTCTGATGTTAATCTTTTTTTTGTCATAGAAAGTTGGTGATCAATAGGAAATTCAAAGCATAAGCACCTGTAGTTTGGTGGTGTCACCATTGGCTTAAAAGAAAAAATAGCTTTAAAATCATGAGTCGCCCAGACAAGCGTTTTCACCAGGAGAAGGTGATGGGCACTGCGCAGGATCGCAATGTTCGTCTTTTTGCCTTTGCCAACTCCCGCCCTGGATATGAGGTGGTGTTTTCACCTGAGCAGCCGCTCATTGTGCTCAAGACAAAGAAGTCTGCCACGGAGGATCAGCATCCTTGCAAGCAATGGGAGCCTCTTAGCAGTATGCTATTCAAGGAACAGCCAAACACCACACATGCGCTCTACGTTGCCGACACCACCCTTTTCTGTGGCACTCCGCTTGAGCAGGAAGAGGTGGTCAACGGCGCTGCGGTGGGCCCCATGATGAAGCGCCTTGGCAACATGATGGCGAAGTTGAACCCTCACAACGCAACGATGATTGCCGCTGGCGTTTCTGCTCATCTAGCACTCAAGTACGCGCTTGTGGGCGAACGCACTCTGGGCCACAAGGACCGCTACGTGCAGCGTGTACTGCTTATATGCCCTGGTGCGATTAGTCCTCTTAAAATGATGGTGGATGCCGCTCTGCGCCGTCCCCGAGACCCGAACTACCCCCGTCCAGAGGTGTTTGTGCTGCTGAGGGAGTCTGCTCAGGTGCCAGCGTGGCAGGACTGGTTGCGCTCTCTCAAGGACGAGCACGGCATCCTCAGTGACTTTGCGGTTACTGCGGACTTGATGCCATCGCTTTTTGCTGCGGCTCTGCGTGAGTCCGGCATCAAAGCGGACGGCACGAATGTGGACACGACTCAGCGCTATGATGTGCCTCGTGTGTACCGAATTGATTTTATTCTTAGCAAGCAAACCAAGTCGGTGGAGCAGGTGCCGACGTTGAGCCCGCTGGACACCCTCGGCTACGATGACCAATACGGCAGCGATGAGCACGAGGAGGAGGAGGACGGCGAGGACGACGAGGACGTCGAGGGTGAGGCTGCCCGCTACGGTCACGGAGAGTGCGACAGCAGCTGCAACTCCCATGACGGTGAGGGGACTGAAAGGGGGGAGGATGGAGCTAGCGTGCTGGTCTCTGGCATCTCATCGCTGGACCATTGGCGCGATCCTGTCCGTGTAGTAGTGGAGGGTCGTCTGCTTAATGTCAAGCAAGGTCTGGTTGGCACCACGGAGGGCCGCGTGCAAGTCAGCGGACTTGCTGACTTGATTGATGCTGATGCGGGTCTTCAGGCACATATTGCGAAGAAGCCTAAAGGGGCTGCGGTGCTCGTCGCCGCAGCGCTGTCTCGCGACGGTGAGGGTCGCTCCTCACTGCGTGCACTAGAGGTGCGTCCCATGACTCGTGCGGAGGAGAAGCGCTCCATGACGGTTGGAGCATCTGTTGGTGAGATACCCGCATCCTACAATGTGTCCACGGTGCGCAAGAGCTACGGTGCGCTACTCATTCGTGGACGCAAGTGCGCTCTTGTGCGAGATCTCTCCAGGGAGTCTCACCGCTTCTCTGGACTTCGCATCCCCCGCTTGCCGCACTCAGAGTGCAGCGAGTCTGCCATTGAGTGTGCGGTGCGTGCCTTGTGTGAGGGCTGCGAGGTGAGCAGCGACAACTTTTACCGTCCGAATTATATTGCTCCTGTGATGTTCTACGAGCCCATTCATGGAGGGAGTGAGGTGAGGTGTGTGGAGGTGTACCCGATGCTTGCGGTGAGCCCGCCTCCACGCGGTGCAGCCAGCGACGCAGTGGAAGATGCCCCAGAGGAGGACGAGCCTTATGACTGGGTCAGCTTTTCACGCGCTCAGGCTTTGCTGAGCATGCCTGGGTCATGCGATGGCGAGAAGGAGGCGGTTACACAACTCAAGGACCAACTGTGCAAGGCACATGCGGCGGGGCTGTACACGCCCTTCCCAGGCTGCGGTGTCTTTGGTGATGTCGTTAAGAGCAGCAGTGCTGATGACTGCGCGGCAGCGCCTGCCGCTTCGATTGAAGGGATGGAGGTGATTGCGGTGGTGTGCCCTGGTGGGTCTGTTCATCGAGCGGTACCTCTCATTCAGGCCGCCATGTGCATACAAAATGTGCACGTTTTCCGCCCCACCTCGGAGACGCCAAGCGCGCTGGTGGCTGCTGCACGCTCTTGTGGTGCCGACAAGCTTGTTGTTCTTCTTGACGCGGGTGATGAGGGCACGGAAGGGTGTGTCTCGGTTGATGATTTCTGCGAGGAGCATCTAGTGCATCTCACGGAGGACTACGGAGCGACGGCGCAACTCTTCACGATGCTGTTGCCCACCACAGTGTCCGCTATCTGCGACCTCGCACACAGCACTGATGCTGGCGCTGTGCTTTTGGATGCGCTCGTGGAGGCAGCGCAGTCGTCGGATGCTCTCCTCGTCGTACCAGAGACAGGCGCAGCACATGCGACTGCGCCGGACGCTGCTACGATAGCCTTGCTCTCTGCCTGTGCAGCCGCCAATGACGATCTTGTCTTCTTTTATGGCCTTGATGTCCGTACTCCTATTCGTGTGGAGGCGTGTGCTGCAGGTGTGGGTGCGGGTGCTGATAGCGCTGTTCCTCGCCTGGCGCGTGTGGAGCTGTCTTGCAGTGACGTTCCGCTTGCCCCTGCGGCCCTCGCGTATTTGACTTCTCATGGCAGCCTGCACGACTTCAACAAACCCGGCGAGTGTGCTTTGCTGTTCTTTCAAGGCACCGCGTGGGTTGCCACACGACCTGAGATTTCTGGCTTTATCTCCACGGATAGCAGCAACTGCTGCTTGCAGGTGGAGGAGGGTGCGCTGTGGGAAGAAGGGTCAGCTCCAGAGAGTGCCATCATGCTGCTTGTGTGGTGTGCTTCTGAGGACGCAGCTACTGCGGCGGAGACGCTGGCTCGACAGATGTTTGAGCAGCTCAAGTGGAACGCCAGTCGTGATGGTGAGGACTGGACCACTCTCAGGGATCCTCTGCCAGCGTGGGAGTGAGGGATGGATACAGGATGCGGTTTGAGGCATGGCCCTCCCTTGCCCTTTATCTTTTTTTTTTGCTTTTAACGCAGGTAGCTACCAACGAGAGTTGCCATCTACATCATGGCGATAACCATGCGCGCGACTAAATAGCAAACCTAAGTAACTCTAAGATGAGATGAACAACGAATAAAGAGATACATAATTTTGTGTTCAACCAAAAAAATATATATATATTATCTTGACTTCCTTTTCTATTCTTCTCTCTCTGTGTATGTATGAGGGTGTGTGTGTGTGTGTCTTGGTCACGGTACCAGGTTTTGCTACTGTCAGCTAACTGGCGTGAATGGTATTGTAATCTTAAAAAAATATTTTTTTTTGCACATTTTTTTTTAAATGCTGATCCTTTCTTGTCAATCTTATTTGTCGTAGTGTGGAGGAGGAGGAGGAGCTCATTTAAATTTTGCACACGTTTCTAAAGTATATATATATATATTTTCTCTCCACACGGTCGTTGTGGAGAAGACGCGCGCAGCAGTTAAATTTCAATTAGAAAGTCATCACGTCGCCAAAAAACAGAACAAAAAAGCAAAAAAAAAAGATGGTTCTTCATCTGCTGTGGATCATAAACCAGTCGGGCCAGCTTATTGCCAAGGCCAGTTTTACACGACCAGAGGACATTGGTGAGCTTGGTGCCAAGCCAGACCTCCAGCTCACGATATCTAGCGTCCTTTTCTCTGTCTTCGGTATGTCGCAGGAGCTGACGCCTAACGCGAACCCCATTGATAGCGTTGGTATGAACCTTATTGAATGCGAGGAGCACAACATTCACATCTACGAAACTCCAACAATGGTAAAGTTTGTGATTGTATCGGACAGTCGCACCAAGGACTGTTCTGGAGTTTTTAAGGAACTGCATGCGGCCTACGTAGAATACGCGATGAAGAATCCTTTCCATATCGTAGATGAGGCTGGCATTGGCCAGCCTATCCGCATTCCTGCTTTCAGTGAAGCAATTCGTGCGGTAGTGAAGAAGTATCAGCGATAGATGCGTTTCTCTTTGTGTGTGTGTGTGTATATATACTTTTTTTGTTGTTGTGTTGCGCTGGAGTGCAGTGCAGGCCTCCATTTTTTCTTGTTGCTGATCCTTACTGAATATATATGCTATCTACAAGCATGCTAACTTTGTGAACATATTCACAAAATACATGTACATGCTAGCATTTGCTTTTGGCGGAATGATACCACATGTTCTGCAGTTGTCTTGTGCCTTAGAAAATCTCCAAAAAAACTTCTTTTTTTTTACACTTTCCGCTTCTTTCCTTCTATATATAACAATAAAAGCTCTCTCACGTCCCCAAAATGCCCAAGTTCCTGAAGCCCGGTAAGGTCGTGATCNACCATCGCCCGCCGCTCTCAGGTCGGCGCGTTCCTCCGCGTGATGAACCACAAGCACTTCCTGCCCACCCGCTACAACATGGACCTGTCCAAGGAGCTCCGCGGCAAGATCAACGTGTCCGATGCTTCCAAGAAGTCCAAGTCCAAGAAGCTCGTGAAGAAGCTGTTCCAGGCTCGCTACAACGCCGGCAACAACACCTGGTTCTTCCAGCGCCTCCGCTTCTAAGATTTATGGGGTACAGTGCCATTACGTGGATCTTTGTGCTGTATGCACGTCGAGTACTGCGTGAGAGCGTTTTGCTGCAATAAAATTGTTTTATTTTTTTATTATTTTAAACCATTAACAAAAATATAAGGGACAATATGCAATGCATACATACACACTCACTATGTGTGTAGGCGCAAAATTTATGGCGCGCTACTTTGAGTGTACAGTAGGCTTCTGCCGCATTTCTCTATCGACGAGTTTTTTTTTCCTTTGCCTAGCTCATGCTATACTATCTTCTATTTGTTTATTTCAGTCCCTTTCTTTTTCTCCCCCTTTACTTGCTTAATTTGATATTAAATGTTAACATTGCGCTATTATATATGGAATAGAGTGTACAGTTCAAAGTCTTTTTTTTTTTTTTTTTGCACGGCGTGCACAAAGCTGCTTTTCTCATTCGTTTAGATTTTTTTGTTTTTGTCTCCTTCTCACTGTGCGTTCTCAGGACGAGGAGTTTTTCTGCAACTGGCAAGGACAGTGGACGTTTGAGAACCGAGAAGGAAAGGAAAGGAGATTTTTTTTTGGCAAAAAGAGGGTGGTGGGTTGTGGAACACGATATTGGCACAACCAACCATGAGCAAAGCACCTATAGTGCGGCGACTTCTGCAACGGGCCTGCACAGTTGGAGTCCTCCAAGCGAATCAGATTGGCATGACAGTGCATGCTCTGCGGCAGCTCGACCTGCTGAGTCTGCACAACGCTGCGTTGCTAGAGACGGTGAGGGCCAACATGACCGATGCTGATGCTCGTTCGCAGGCGAACATGCTACATTGTATTGCGTGCTCCACCCGAGAGCAGTTTGACGTCCATGTAGGGCTTCCTACCGCGGTGGTGGATATACTGCGTAGTGTGCAACATGAGCTGGCAGAAATGGTGGACGACTTGACTGCCCCAGAGAGTGTTCTTGCCATGGAGGCAGTTATACATCTTTCCCCATTTGGACCAGGCTGTGTGGACCTCACACTTAACGAGGAGCTTCAGGAGCGCTGCATGGCGCTTGTCAAGGTGGTGGAGCGACCTGTTGAGCTTATTGGCATTGCAAAAATGGTCGTAGAGGTGCTTCAGCAACAGCAGCAACAAGACAGCGCAAGTGGCAACAAAGGACTCCCAGAGCAAACACATAGGTGGGTGGAGCCCGTACTCGCTGGCTTTCTTGAAGTTCTTGACGCTCGTCTCGAAGTGTTTTCAAAGCAAGACCTCATCAGCCTGATCGACGCGCTTACCCTTCGCACCGACGTAGGAGAGAGCACGAGCAGTGCTCGCCGGCTTTCTTCCTCTACGGGCAGCAGCGCGCCTCCATTGGTGGGATCACGGATCTTGCTTGATGGATGTCGACCGCTGGTTTTTAGGGTGCTTTCTCGTGCTGAGGCGCTGACGGATAGCTTCTCCTCTGCGCAGTGCTCTGCGTGGGCGGTGCGACTTGTCCAGCTTGATCTACATCAGAGCCACCCTTTGTTTTTGCGTGTGGTGCAGCGTGTGGAGGATGCGCCGGCGTCCCAGAGAGACATTACCATCTCACAGCTTGCAACAACAGCGGAGTCTGTGGCGTTTGCGTTGACCGCTTCTGGGACTGATGTCACGGCGAAGGTGTTGAGCCCTGACGCTACGGTGGATCTGGCGTTGCTCACTGCCGCTACCAAGTTTACTGCTACAGATACGGATGGGTGTGTCAATATATTCTGTTCTCTCTTCACACGTACGGTAGTGTTCGCCGAGACAGTTTGTCGTGACAAGAGCACAAATGTGGAAACTCATCAGGAAACGAGGGCACATGTGTGGCGACTTCTTCATTGCCTGCCGGAGCAGGCGCTTGTTTCGTATGCCTACCGAGGTCTTACTTCTCCCCAGCAGCAGGTGGAGCACTCCCGTACTGAGCAGCTGCGGATTTTTTCTGCCTCACTCGAGCGTGCTAGCTCTCTCTTGCTCAGAAACTTCGCAGAGCTCCACCCTCGTGAGCAAGCAGACGTGGCACGCGTCGCGTTGCACTGGGGTGTATTTGCTTGCCATGGCGGCAACAATGCCATGTCAAGCGGTGGTAGTACTAATAGCACCTCTAGCAGCAGCAGCAACATTGGCGGTGCTGACGTAGCGGCGGCCAAGGCACTTCTCTTCCATTCTTCTCTCTCTGACGCAGACGCCAATCGGAAACTGAGAGCACTTTGCGGGCTTGTGTGCTCGTCTTTGCCAAACTTTAATGCAATCGATGCGGTTCAGATCTTGAATGAACTTGCAGCCCTGTATTTTATGGATCAGAAGGAAACTCTTAGCGCTGCTCCGCACGATGCCGGTGACTCCACAGCTACCACTACCGCGACGGTCAAGGAGACGTGCATGCAGCTTCATACGCTGCTTCAGTCCTATGGGGAGCATGGACTGCAGTCCATGCACACAGCGCACCTGGCTCGCTACATGACGTCCATGTCGAAGCTCGGTGTTCGCGTCAAGGCTTCCTACTATGTGGTGCTGAAGGTGCTAGAGACTAGGGACATGAGCCCCTTCGAGCGCATTGCCGTACTCGGGGTGCTGGCTCGTCATCACCTGCAGCGCCCATACTTTATCATCGGTGCTGTGCAGAGACTTGGTGAGTTTGCGGAGGTGCTGCA
Organism: Sergeia podlipaevii; assembly: GCA_030849805.1. Taxonomy (NCBI): domain Eukaryota; phylum Euglenozoa; class Kinetoplastea; order Trypanosomatida; family Trypanosomatidae; genus Sergeia; species Sergeia podlipaevii. The sequence goes on along the minus strand of JASANZ010001697.1, from coordinate 1,597 downwards.
GCCTTCTCAGAAGGGTCTCACGCTGAAGTATCTTGGCCAGGTAAATGCGCAGCGCTTTGTCAAAGCCCCACTGATGCCGACGCTCGATGCCGGAACCTTTTTCAGGGACAAGGCGGAACTCTCGCAGCTCAACTACCTGGAAGCCGTGTTTTGCTTCAATGGTCTCATGGCGTTGCGGCAGTACGGCAGCGGTTTGATACCGTGGTTGATTGACGAAGGGGGTACGCTGTCTCTCTCGCCAAATACTGATGCACCTGGTTTAAAGGGCACTGGACCGCGTAATGTGCGTCACGTGCGCTCTGCCACCACTCTCGCTGACTTTGCGGTTTCTCTCTGTCGGTGCGGTGATGCAGAACGGGTACCAGCGGGTGTGGTGGTCTCCGTTCTCAACGCACTTGAAGCACGCCTGCCACATTCTCGCAGTTTGTTTGTAGATCTCTCGCATCTCACGTGGTCATGGCCTCTAGTGTCGCTATACCCTCGGTTGTGCATGAATCCTCTTGCTGCCATCGCCAATAGCGGCGGCAGCAGCGAAAACGCGGATAGTGGAGCGACCGCAGCGGACGTTCAAGCGACTTTTGACGCACTATATAGCACTGCGAGAGCACTTGTCAAATCTCGCGTGGAGGACATCGCCCGCTCTCCGCAGCTGCGACCCAATACATTTCTTTTTGGGCAGCTCAGTAGCGCCGTGCGCTTTGCCGCCATGCCCAAGCGCGGCTCTGACGAGGAGGCTAAGCTGGTGGCGAACTTGCCGCTGTGGCAACTTGTGCAGCTCTTAAGTAACCCGCGCAGCATCATTGACGTCGCCACGCTGGCGCTGCATTTGCTACCGTTTCATGCGAGCCAGGCAGAGAACATGATTGGCTTTGTGCGCAAGAATGTAGGGGCACTGCGTGTGCAGGATCATCTCATTCTGTGGTGGATCGTATCCGAGCAGCTGCGTGAGAGCGGCAACAGCAGCAGTAGTGGCGGTGGTGGCGCAGATATATCTTCGAAGGCACTGGGACTATTGCATGACATTAAAGAAGTCACAAGTGGGCATGTGATGCAGGAGAAGAATGTGTCGAAGCTGAGCAGTACGGAGCACAAACTGATGTCCTTCCTACAGTAGGGGGTTTCAGTGAACATCTTTAAAAAGCTTCACTTTGCCTTTGCACAATGGATGAGCTGATTGCCACAACCACCACCACCGCCACCAATTACTACAACTACAACTTTCAAGAGAAATTGATCTTTGTGCTCATGGGTGCTTGCGAATTAGCAAGAGAGTGTATATATGTGTGTGTGCGTTGTTCACAGAGATTTCTTTACATTAGCTTTATTTCCGCTCTATCGCAAACTGATACCTAAAAAAATACATGCCAATTGCTATATAAACAAAACGAATTTATTTTTTTACATCGATGAGAAATCTCACGACTTGCTTCAGAGAACTTTTATCATTGCTTTGGTTGTTCTTCTTTTTATCATTTTTTTGTTTTTGATATTTTCCTTCCATTCATTACGCAGGCAACGTAGCTTTCGTATTTAGTAATGCCCAAGTTCCTGAAGCCCGGTAAGGTCGTGATCGTGACCTCTGGCCGCTACGCCGGCC